>OY720441.1:286604180-286886222 GCA_963082915.1 Dolichopus griseipennis
AAAATCCTTGAAAATAGAAACTTTAAATTTGGTACACGAGGGTTTTTCCTATTTCCGTTTTTATTTAACACTTTTATATTTTAAAAAGGCTAAAAATTTTATAATAAAACATATTTTGTATAATATTTTATAATTATTACCGTAGGTGATATATAATTAAGACATTGTGTACAATACTTAAGCTTTATTTAAAGGTACTTGCTGCATTTATGTAAAATTTATTGTTATATTTAAATGAATTATATGAAAAATTGTAAATTTGTAATTATGTTTTAGAAATAAATTTATTTCATATTTTGCGTTTATAAGCTTTTCTAATACGTACTAACAATTTAAAATAATTGTAATTTTAAAAAATTATAAAATATATTATGCTTTAGTTAGCTTTTTGTCACAAAATCTAATAATTCAAATTTTTTCACTTTTGTAATTGAACTGAAATAAATATATTTTTATTTGTTTCAAGTTTTTTTGTTTTTTAATATTTTTAAATCGATAAATTAGTAAGAATTTGTAATAGTTTTGAGTAGATAAAGTAATTAGAAAATGTTTTTAGTATTATAAAGTTAATTTGGTTAGCTATTTCTTACGATCAAACTAATAACAGCTTTTATGGTTTTAAAATGACTTATGGACTTCCCATTAAATTTGAACCAAGTAGGTGTAGGGTATTTCTAAGTCGGTTGCACCGACTGATTGCTTCTTTACTTGTTTTTTTCTATGTATGGCCATGAGTAACGACTCATAAGTTTCTTAAAACAATCAAATATTATTATTTGCTTTCCTATATGAGGAATAAACAACCCTTTTTTACTCTCACCAACTGCCAGCTACACCACACCAGCTCCTGAAAAAGAGTAGATGAGAGTAGTAGATAATTAAATAATTTTCGTCAGATAGCTTCAAATAAATTTTTCATAATAGATGAATTTTCTCTTGAATAGGTTATGTTAAATCATGTTTTTATACCCTACACCTATAGAATAGGTAAAGGGGTATATTAACTTTGGTATGGTGTTTGTAACCACCTAAAGGAAGCGAGCTAGATATGGAAAAGTATATATATTTGTGATCAGCGTGACCGCCTTAGTCGATAAAGCCATGTCCGTCCGTCCGTCCGTCCGTAGGCACGATAACTCAAAAAATAATGGAGCTATCTTGATGAAATTTTAACTGTAGGTTACTAGGACTGAAAGTACGGCGGGGATTGCATATGGGCGAAATCGCCCCATGGGTTCGGATTCTGGACCTTTTAATCGGTTTCAGGGCTAACGAACAAATATAAAAAATCACGATAACTCAACAACTAATGACGCTATCTTCATCAAATTTGTGCTGTACGTTACTAGTAATGAAAATACTTCGGGAATTGCGTAAGGTCGGGATTGGACCATGGGTTCAGAACCTAGAACTTTTTGATCGAATTTAGGCCAAACGAGCATAATTCCGAAACCAATGAAGATAGAACCTCCCAATTTAGTATCAGGGTGTCCCTTCCTATTTCCTAAGTGTCTTGTGAATTTGGGTCCCATTGGAGTAGTGGGTCGGGGACCAGCCACACATTTCCGAAGACCTTAAAGCATATCTTTAAAATTAATAAAGATAACAACTTGAAAAAATGTAGAAGCTTCTAATTTGCCACAAGGGTGTTCTTTACTATCTCTTGCGTGTTCCCCTAATTTGGGATCAATTGGAGTGGTGGTTCTGTACCCCTCTCAGACCTCCCAAGTTTTAAAGGCTTATAATCGAAATTACTAAAAATAGTTACTTAAAATTAGGATAGACCGTTCAAATTGTGTACAAGGGTTAACTAGTACTATAAGTACAGCGCGGACTATATAAGGGCGAAATCAGCCCAACGGTTCGGATTCCGGACCTCTTAATCGATGTCAGGGCTAAGGAACATATATAAAAAATCACGATAACTCAACAACTAATGAGGCTATCTTCATGAAATTTGTGCTGTAGGTTATTGGCAGCGAAACTACGGCGGTGATTATGTACGGTGAGGATTGGACAATGGGTTCGGAACTTAGAACTTTTTGATCGAATTTAGGCCAAACGAGCATAATTCCGAAACCAATGAAGATAGAACCTCCAAATTTGGTACCAGGGTGTCCCTTCCTATTTCGTAAGTGTCTTTGAAATTTGGGCCCCATTGGAGTAGTGGATCGGGGACCAGCCACTCAGTTCTTAGGCCCTTAAAGCATATTTTCGAAATTAATAAAGATAATTACTTGAAACAAATGTAGAAGCTTCCAATTTGCCACAAGGGTGTTTTTTACTATTTCTTGCGTGCCCCCCTAATTTGGGATCAATTGGAGTGGTGGTTCAGAACCTCTCTTAGACCCCCCAATGTGTAAAAGCTTATCATCGAAATTAATAAAACTAGTAACTTAAAATTAAGAAAGAGCGTTCCAATTGTGTACAAGGGTTAACTAGTATTGAAAGTATGACGGGACTGCATATGGGCGAAATCGTACCATAATTTCGGGTCCTGGAACCCTTGAAAAGTTCAAGGACTAACAAACATATATCTTACAAACACCATAACTCAAAAAATAATGCCGGTATTTAGATGAAATTTAACAGTAGGTTACTAGTAATGAAAGTACCATGGGAATTGGTTGTGGTCGAGTTTAATTTCGAAGCCAAAGAATATATTTCCTATGTCCTATGTGTCTCCGAAATCTAGACTTAATTGTAGTGGTTCAGCTATGTTCAAAGGTACTTGCTGCATTTATGTAAAATTTATTTTTATATTTAAATGAATTATATGAAAAGGTGTAAATTTTTAATTGTATTTTAGAAATACATTTATTGCATATTTTGCGTTTATAAGTTTTTCTATTAGGTATATAAACTAACCATTTAAAATAATTGCAATTTTTAAAAATTTGGATTATTAAATATATTATGCTTTGATTATCTTTTTATCACAAAATTTAATAATTAGAATTTTTTCATTTTGTAATTGAATTGGAATAAATATATTTTCATTTATTTCAAGTTTGTTTGTTTTTTAATATTTTTAAATAGATAAATTAGTAAGAATTTGTAGTATTTTTTAATAGATAGGGTAATTAGAAAATGTTTTTAGTATTATACAGTTAATTTGGTTAGCTTTGTCTTACGATCAAATTAATAACAGCTTCTATGGTGTTAAAATGACTTATGGATATGTCCTTAAATTTGAACCAAATAGGTGTAGGGTATTTCTAAGTCGGTTGCACCTACTGACTGTTTCTTTACTTGTTTTAGTTGCACTTAACTCTTCCATTTTAAAATAGTATATTTATATATTTCAGCAACAAACCTTAATTTTTTCACTTTTTTTTCATTATCTAAATATATTAAATATTATTAACCTCAAAAATGACAAATACTTTTAAAATGTTAAATATTATGTAGGGTAATTATTCTGACAATTATATACTCCTGAAACAAAAATTAGCGTTTAATTTACGAACTACTCCTATGTACTCTTCATCTACACTTTTTGCTAAAAGGAACGCATGTATTATATAAAATTCATAACAGTGCGTTATGCCAAAGTAAAACTAAAAAAATTTTTTTATTATAAAAAAACATATGTTTAAAATGTAGAATAAACTTTTCATTTAGTAGAGCCTAAATTAACCTAAATTAAAACATACGACGTACAATGTCTATACTGCAGTACGTCAATTTGTCTATCTACATATCTGTAAATCGATACGCGTACACACAAAATATTTATTTGATTGTTTTAATTTAGTACAAATATTTTTTTTAATTTCATATAATAGGTATATTTTGAATTTTTTTAAATATAAGAAATTGTTTAAAACATAAAAATGCTAAAATACTTAATGTTGAATAAGCATTTCCAAAAATTAAAACAATACATTTATATACATTTCATTTTAATACATTTAGTTTAACCTTGATTATTAACCAAAATTTATATTAATTCATTCAACTTTTATGAATCAATTAATTAATCAATAGGAAATGCAATTTAGCATTTCTGTTAGTATTTTGAAAAAACAAAAACAAAGCTTTCCATACATTTAGTTTAACCTTGATTAAACAAAGCTAATATTAATTCATTCAACTTTTATGGAATGCAATTTCGCAAAATAATAATTAAATTTAATAAGTTAAGTTAATTTATTTTTGGTTAATGACCAAATGTAACTCACGTATTTTCGTAGCTCTCATGTAAATACATAAACCTATTTATTTGTAAATTTCTTAACAGAAATTATACGCCGAACGCTTTTATTTAAGTTGAAGCATAAAGAAATCTTATACGTAGAGTATTCATCTAGAACAAAAAATGTTACTCAATTTTGTTGATTTGAAATCACCGATGTACGGTATTTGAAATCACCCCATTATCGTAAAAAGATGACCGTATTTTTTGGTATTCATAGTAAAATCAAATTGAGATTATTTCTTTGCTTTATTTTTATTTTTCTTTGTATTTTGTTTGTTTGTCAATCGATGTATGTACAATTATTTTTATTTCCTTATCAAGTCTTTTTAAAAAATTTAATTTTTTATTGTTGTTTTTTTTTGTATGTTAATCGATGTACGTATGTACATTTGTGTATTTTGTATAATGTATTTCTTATATAAAATTATATAAAATTTTAACGATTTCTTTTTTTTAGAATGTAGAAAACTTTTGAAAATAAATAATAATTCAAGCAGTAAATGCTATTCTAACAAAAATGTAAGAAATTTGAATGTAATTTTTGAAAATTTTTAAACTGTCTCGTAAGATGAAAAAAGTTGTTTTTGCAGGCATTGTTTGAAATTTCAGAGGAGTTCAGATTTTTATTTAAAAAAGTATTCGACAGTTCTTAAAAGGTTAGCTTTTTTTAAGAAACAAAATTTAATTTAAAAAAAAACATTTTTTACTTAAAAAGCCAAAAATTAAAAAAAGAAAAACAGGATTTATCTTTATGTAGCATTATTAATAGGCAGTTTCAATTGCGTAACGAAGCCAAACAATTTTAAAAATGAATTTTAAAAGTGTTAGTAAATGGTCCGAAGATGAAAAAAACGTAGCAATAAATATTAATTTTAATTCACCAAAAGGGTTATAGATTTTTGAGAAATGGAGTAAAGCTTAATATGTCCCATTTTAGTTCCCTTAATAGATGGATCTCCATCAAACATTTAAATATAGGTCTTAATGACAAAAATATAAATTAGTTAGTTAAAATATAAACCATTATATTCTCAGAAAAATATTTAATTGAAAGGGGTGCTGTATTGGTAATCGAGGAAACAGCCATTAGAAGGCGAAACTATAATAGTGCACTGGATGAAATTAGTGGTTATTCTGATTATGGTTCCGGCAGAACAAAAGACATCGCAAAATACTTTCATACATATGTATATTTTATAATGTGTATTTACATACTTTCTGCAAACATATTATAGGTATTTCAATTATTTTGAATATATGTAATGTATTTTTTAAAAAAATATACGTATATTTAAAAACAATATTATTTTAAAATATTTTATTTTTAGAACAATAACAACATAAGAAAAACAATAACATTTTTATATGCTTTGTCAATGATTAAATTTTAAAAATTCGAGGTACAGTAAGTTATTCTAATGTAATATCATGTACTTAACTACTTATTTAAAACTTTTTGTTAACAATTATATACCATAAGCGTTGATTTTGGTTAAGCCCTAAGGAACAAATCATTTATATTACAAATTATTTTTTTAAGAAAGATTTTTCGTTTTTAATTTTTTGCCAACATATTTTATAACAACTTTTCAGGCAAGCCAGACGGGTATTTTCAACTGTTGCATTGACGTAATACTGACGTAATCGGTGAAAATCCTGTATACACCAAAACCGGTTTCGTAAATTTTGTATTCACAAAAAACCGGTTTCGTTGCAACCAAATTTTACTAGTAAGACTCGATGCACTAACCAATACAAACAAAAAAATGATTTTGTTTTTCTTTTATTTTTTTGTTGTTTTTCTTTTTTTTTCATTATTTAAAAATTTTTGAACTGTGCGCATCTTAAATAAAAAAAATTTGAGACCGGACAAAATATAAAATATTTCTGGTATTGGAAATTGATAACAAGTAAAGAAACAGTCAGTCGGTGCAACCGACTTAGAAATACCCTACACCTATTTGGTTCAAATTTAAGGACATATCCATAAGTCATTTTAACACCATAGAAGCTCTTATTAATTTGATCGTAAGACATAGCTAACCAAATTAACTGTATAATACTAAAAACATTTTCTAATTACCGTATCTATTAAAAAATACTACAAATTCTTACTAATTTATCTATTTAAAAATATTAAAAAACAAACAAACTTGAAATAAATGAAAATATATTTATTCCAATTCAATTACAAAATGAAAAAATTCTAATTATTAAATTTTGTGATAAAAAGATTTTCTAATTACCCTATCTATTAAAAAATACTACAAATTCTTACTAATTTATCTATTTAAAAATATTAAAAAACAAACAAACTTGAAATAAATGAAAATATATTTATTCCAATTCAATTACAAAATGAAAAAATTCTAATTATTAAATTTTGTGATAAAAAGATAATCAAAGCATAATATATTTAATAATCCAAATTTTTAAAAATTGCAATTATTTTAAATGGTTAGTTTATATACCTAATAGAAAAGCTTAAAAACGCAAAATATGCAATAAATGTATTTCTAAAATACAATTAAAAATTTACACCTTTTCATATAATTCATTTAAATATAAAAATAAATTTTACATAAATGCAGCAAGTACCTTTGAACATAGCTGAACCACTACAATTAATTCTAGATTTCGGAGACACATAGGACATAGGAAATATATTCTTTGGCTTCGAAATTAAACTCGACCACAACCAATTCCCAAGGTACTTTCATTACTAGTAACCTACTGTTAAATTTCATTAAAATACCGGCATTATTTTTTGAGTTATGGTGTTTGTAAGATATATGTTTGTTAGTCCTTCAACTTTTCAAGGGTTCCAGGACCCGAAATTATGGTACGATTTCGCCCATATGCAGTCCCGTCATACTTTCAATACTAGTTAACCCTTGTACACAATTGGAACGCTCTATCTTAATTTTAAGTTACTAGTTTTATTAATTTCGATGATAAGCTTTTACACATTGGAGGGTCTAAGAGAGCTTCTGAACCACCACTCCAATTGATCCCAAATTAGGGGGGCACGCAAGAAATAGTAAAGAACACCCTTGTGGCAAATTGGAAGCTTCTACATTTGTTTCAAGTTACTATCTTTATTAATTTCGAAAATATGCTTTAAGGGCCTAAGAACTGAGTGGCTGGTCCCCAATCCACTACTCCAATGTGGCCCAAATTTCAAAGACACTTACGAAATAGGAAGGGACACCCTTATACCAAATTTGGAGGTTCTATCTTCATTGGTTTCGGAATTATGCTCGTTTGGCCTAAATTCGATCAAAAAGTTCTAAGTTCCGAACCCATTGTCCAATCCTCACCGTACGTAATCACCGCCGTAGTTTCGCTGCCAACAACCTACAGCACAAATTTCATGAAGATAGCCTCATTAGTTGTTGAGTTATCGTGATTTTTTATATATGTTCCTTAGCCCTGACATCGATTAAAAGGTCCGGAATCCGAACCGTTGGGCTGATTTCGCCCTTATATAGTCCGCGCTGTACTTATAGTACTAGTTAACCCTTGTACACAATTTGAACGGTCTATCCTAATTTTAAGTAACTATTTTTAGTAATTTCGATTATAAGCCTTTAAAACTTGGGAGGTCTGAGAGGGGTACAGAACCACCACTCCAATTGATCCCAAATTAGAGGAACACGCAAGAGATAGTAAAGAACACCCTTGTGGCAAATTGGAAGCTTCTACATTTTTTCAAGTTGTTATCTTTATTAATTTTAAAGATATGCTTTAAGGTCTTCGGAAATGTGTGGCTGGTCCCCGACCCACTACTCCAATGGGACCCAATTTCACAAGACACTTAGGAAATAGGAAGGGACACCCTGATACTAAATTTGGAGGTTCTATCTTCATTGGTTTCGGAATTATGTTCGTTTGGCCTAAATTCGATCAAAAAGTTCTAGGTTCCGAACCCATGGTCCAATCCCGACCTTACGCAATTCCCGAAGTAGTTTCATTACTAGTAACCTACAGCACAAATTTGATGAAGATAGCGTCATTAGTTGTTGAGTTATCGTGATTTTTTATATTTTTTCGTTAGCCCTGAAATCGATTAAAAGGTCCAGAATCCGAACCCATGGGCCGATTTCGCCCATATGCAATCCCCGCCGTACTTTCAGTCCTAGTAACCTACAGTTAAAATTTCATCAAGATAGCTCCATTATTTTTTGAGTTATCGTGCCTACGGACGGACGGACGGACGGACGGACGGACGGACGGACGGACATGGCTATATCGACTAAGGCGGTCACGCTGATCACAAATATATATACTTTTCCATATCTAGCTCGCTTCCTTTAGGTGGTTACAAACACCATACCAAAGTTAATATACCCCTTTACCTATTCTATAGGTGTAGGGTATAAAAATCAATATAAGATTACTATATGAGGTTTTATTTCTATTTGTTATTTTTTATCTTTCAAACTACATACTAAAAAAAAACAAAAATGAACAAATATATTTGAATTATATTAAATATATAAATATATTTTGATTGACAAAATATAAAATTTAGTTAATATAAATAATAACAAAAAATAATTAATGATATAAAAGACAATTAGATTAAGGAACAGATTTAGAACCTAATTTTATAATTATGAATGTTTGCTCAGTCCCACAGATGTTAATTAAAATAATAATCCATTTTTAAATGACCTAGATATAATATAAGTAAAATAAAAGTAACTACTAACTCAATGTAAATAAAAAATTAAATTTCTTATATTATCTACAAATCCATTTTTTTATATAGGTAGCTACAAACCTTTTTATATGAATAAAAAATTACAAAAACTTTCCGCTTTTGAAAAATCAGTTGACTAAACATTCTCCGACGATAACTATCTTCGAATTAACTAAATTTTACACATACATTCATAAGTTCATAAATTGGTGACAACTGACAACACTTAAAACTACAACTGACAAAACTCTCGTGTGGGATTGAGTAATATTCACTTGCGTTGGAAGATTACGTCAATGCAACTTCCCCATACTGATCATGTGGCTTCACGGTTTGTTATACATCTCTCAAACGTAATGGCAACTACAGAATATATTTCAAAAGTCGGTTATTTTATTATTATAAAAAACTTAACAAAAAGCAACAACAATATACGAAGTAGTAAAATAATTTTTTTTAGCAAAACGAATACATACAGTAAAGGTCGCTTATAACGACCATGAAGAGACAGAAAGTATCCGTCGTAATAAACGAATGTTGTTTTAAAAGAATGCAGTGAATTTTGAAAAATTAGTATAAGAATTGAACATTTTAGAATGAAAATTCCAAAATGGACACTTTGAACTCATTTGCTAGAATTTTATTTGATATGTCAGCCTCAAGACTATGTATACTGTTTTTCTTCTAATGAAATTTTTTTGTATTTTTGATGCGTTATTATGATTTTTTTTTATATTTAAAAATAAATATAAAAATACTAAATTAATCATCAAGCAACATTATTAGATATAATAAGTTTAAATAAAAGAAAAATGAATGTAATACACAACTAAAATTTTTAAGTAAAATTAAATTCATTGCCAAAAATTGTAAAGTTTATTATAATTAAAATTGAACCGAGTTCGTTATAAATGAAAACTACTGTATATACCAAATGTATTGCTTTCATTTCGAACAGAACTCATTTTTTTTCACCAAAAAAAAAAAAACAAAAACAAAACAAAAATTTTAAAAAACTTTAAATCTCCTTGTTCGTTAAACATTAATAGTTTGATTGAGCTGCGAGTTAGAACCGAAAATGAATTACATTTACACAGAAAGTCGGCGCATATTAAAAACATAAGCCTCAACTTTTAATCGCGTGACCGTTAAATTCTAATTTACGTTAAATTAAAGACGGGTTTTCATCTGAAAAAACGCAACATTCTAAAAAAAATATATTATTGTAATATGAAAACAAAAAAAACCTTTCTTTTGGTTGTTGTTTCATTAAAATTGGTCTTGTTGTTTACCCTGAAAAGGGATGTTTATATTTGTATGAGAAAAAATAAGCCGATTAAATATTAACATGTGAATTTTGCTTTTGCAAAATCAAACTTTGAATAATTCTTAGAAGGAAAGGGTTCATTAGACTGATTTATATTGAGAATTTTATCCATGATCATGATAGTCATCTATATTTGTGAATGTTATTTCGCTATGGAATAATGAAATAAATGGATTTATGAAATAAAAAACTGTCAACTAAATAAAACAGAAAAAGGAAAGCTCTTTTGATGAATAGATTTGTTGGATTCTTTCATTTCTCTTTCATTTTGTTCCGAAAGACCTTGTTTACATTAGGGGGAAAACATACCTTTTTCAACTCCTTTTTCAACCTACATGTTTACACCAGAAAAAAGGTACGTTTTTTTTTTGGAAAAGTGATGTCAGAACAAAATGGAAATGAAACATTTTCAAAAATTGTCAGTTGTAGGTAGGTATTTTAAAATAAAGTTGTTATAAAATTATGAATATTGACACCGAGGAAGAATTAACTATTGCAGCTAGCATAGTAATTTCGTATGTGCAGCAATGTTGTTGCTAAAACAAAATAAAAAAAAAAAACGAGTATATATATTGCTTTATAAAAAATACATTTATGAGAGATGCTATTTATCCAGAGAAGAAGCTTTCAATAGTGCTGAGACTTCTAGAAACTGGTGAAACATATCCAATTTTGGAGATATCAGAGCAGATTGTCACTGGCTTTGATATCTAATACCGTACCTGAGATTTGCATTTATATTTACACTCTAAATTTTGTACACACTGTAATTTATTGTATTGGTGCCCTAGATGGCAAGCATATAGCGTTTAGAGCTAAAAAAAAGTTATGGCGCTTTATACTACAAAAATTTAACAAGGGGTTAAATAGCATCGTCTTATTAGCAATGTGTGATGCATCAATGACCTTAAGCAAATTGTTGACTCTGAATCATATTTACCCCAAGATGATTTTATTGGTAACAATAGACTTTTTTACATAATTATTGGCGACGATGCATTTGCTCTTGGAAAACATTTACTGAAGCCGTTTCCTTGTGATAGTAAAGAAAAAAAGAAAAATATTTTTAATTATAGGCTAAACTTTGCTAGGCAAAACATAGAGCACGCGTTTGGTATTCTGTGCAATAGATTTCGTGTATTGCAAACAAAAGTATATTTGAGACCTGAAAAAGTGACAAAAATTGTTCAAGCGTGCTGTGTCTTGCACAATTATTTAATTACAAAAAATTAAAATTATCTGGATCCTATAAAATTGAATTGTCAATCTTCTATTAACTCTGAAAATAAATGTGAAAATCCTAAAAAATTTTACATTTAGCAGAAAATATTCGGGAACAATTCGCATGCAGAAGGCCAAGTTCCATGGCAAGAAGCCTATATTTGAATATGTGAATGGCAATATACAATATTTAATATATCAAAAAAAAAATAACAGAAATAAATATTTAAAATAAATAAGTATTTCTTTTTAACTTTTTTTGAAAATTTTTTTAGTTTTTTTTTACAGCCTTTCTTTTATTGGTACATATGTGATATCAATACATATCTAAACAAATAAATAAATATATATTTAAGCAAACATAATCTATTTCTAACATAAAAATTAAAAAACATAATAATAAATTCAAATGAAATAACTACATACGTACTACATACATACTAAATTTAATAACCATATGAAAATTCTAAAAAATCTTAGTCCAAAATATGTTCTAATGCAGTCTCTAAAATATTATATCGTTTAGGTAGAACTTTTACTTCGATAACTTTAAAGCGATATATCTGACTGGGAATAAGTGCAGGAAACGGTTTTCCAATTTCCTTATCTTTTGATGAATTTACTGCATTGAATTCGTGGTCTATTGATAAATTTATTTCATTGACTTTGTGGTCTATTGGTGAATTTACTGCATTGAATTCGTAGTCTATTGGCGAACTTCTTGCATTGAATTCGTCGTCTATTGTTGAATTTAACGTATTAATTTCATAGTCTGGTGGAACCTTGTTATTCTTTTTGGGTGTTAGAGATACTTTATGATATTAATTTGGTTTAATTAACACACGTTTTTGAGATTCTAAAAGAAGTTCTTCATAAAAAATGTGTGTTGGTAAATTTTTCGTTTGTAATTCAACAATGGTTCCTAAATCATTTTCTCTTGATGAGTGATTTTTATTTGCAACATTTTTTATTAAACTTTTGGCTACACCTAATGATTCACAAATTTTGTCATCCAAATTAATTTTTTTTTTTAGGCTTTTTTGAATTATTACTATCTTCTAGAGAAAATTCGTTGACTGATACAGTCTGAAAATTAAAATCGCCCAAATAAAATAGAAAATAAGTTGATAATGTTAATTACCGAGGCGGAAGACGATATATTTGTTTCACTTTTGACCTGATATTCAAAATCATCCAAAAATGTAACATACCAAAACACCACAACCGTGGCGTATATATATCATCAGTTCCTACTCCACTTTTTTTAGAAAAATTTATATTATATATTTTTCTTTTGAATACTGTGCTTTATTTTTAATTTCACTAACTGTAATACCAGGTTTTACAATTTTTAACTGCTCACGAATATATTCTAATTTATTTACTCTTGCTATTCTATTTGTATATTCTTCATTTTTAACATCATAAAAGTTTGGAAATTGTTCATATAATTAAATAGACAATTTCGTTTGAGCTCTATTCCATCCAGCCATTTTAAATTTAAAGTTTCAAAAAATAATTTTTTTGTTATGAAAAAAATAACTGCTAAACTAAACAAAGAAAATATAAATAAAGCTTTTTTGACATTTCATCTTGGTTTCAAACGATTTGTCGATTTCTTTGTATTTCTTTTTCGTTTTGTTCCGACACGTATGAAATTTAATTTTTTGTACGTGTTTTTTTTTACCATCCCGCTTTCCTCTCTTGACTATAAATCTTGGAGTAACGTACGTTTTTCCTCCAAATGTAAACTCGGTCAAACGTATGAAATTTTATTTTCCTACGTGTCTTTCTTTTTCCATTCCGTTTCCTCTCTTTCACACAAATTTTGGAGTAATGTTTGTTTTTTAATCAAAAGTAAATAAGGTACCGCTAAATAAATTATATTTTTTATTAGACAACCAATATGCACCTAATTCTATTATGTTAAATAATATAATTTATATATATCAGCAATAAACATTAATTTTTTCACTATATTTTCAATATCTAAATCATAGAATTACTAGTTCTAGAATGGCAAAAGGATGTTCCCGACTCTTTTCTTCTAATGTGATTTCCTATCCTGAGGTATTCAGACAAAAAAATACATATGCAATTTCGTATGCGTATACAAATGGTACGGCTACTTCATCTGTCATTGCTTATATTTAAGTAAATGAGAATGTTTATTAGGCAGTTTCTTATTAGTTTTTTTGTTTATATTTTACATAGAAATACATTTGGATTAGGCAGTTTGTATATTGTAAGTTATTTCGAATAAAGATATTTACTATTTTATTTAATTTACTTTTATTTTAAATATTTACTTTTTAATATTAAATATATAATTGAACAAAACATTAAGAAAAAAATTTGAATAATATTTGAACAAATTGCAGTCAATTATTTTTAAAATAATGGAATCTCCAACAAGTATATTTTTAGTTTAATTTTAGTTAACTTACATATCTATTTTGATTTATCTTAAGGTTTATCGTAGGTTTATTTATTCATCGTGGAAATGAAAATAAGTAAATCAAAAACAAATCATAATTTTTTGAACAAAACAAAAAATATTTATAGTCTTGTGAATATATAAACATTTTTAGCCATTTTTAAATATGAACGAACCTTTTGCAAATATGAAATCTACATTTATGTTAACCGTAAGGAGGGTTTTGATTTCTGTTTCAAATAACTTAACGTTTCCGAATAAAGAATTAAAAGGTTTTTTCTTTACCCTTTTTTTATTCAATAAAAATTTTACTTATTATTTAAAAATTTTAGCATTACAATATGATTTTCAAATTGATTCTATTCAAAAATAGACAATGTTTTGGTAAATTTACAGAACGGTCACTTTATAATAATGAAAAATGGAGAGCAAAAACCAAAAGGAAAATACCTTTAAAATAATTTAAAAAAAATTGGCTGAAATTTGTAAAACCTCAAGAAATAACAAAAATTCTTTAAGCAACACTTTTTTCCCCATCTTAATAATCCTTTATTTAATTTAATGTTTTTTTAAAAAACTTCAAAAAGCATAACAACAGACAAATTTTTTGAATATAATATTTTCTAATTTGTTATCATTTACTTTTAACTTGGAAATTTTACTTGAATCGTACTTAAAAGTTTCTTTTATATTTCACTTTCAAAATGAAATGAATCGCGGAGAAACTAGTAAATACATACAAACGGTACACGTACCAAATTTTGAAATTTGTCTGAAAATTTTTTCTCTATTGCCATTCTAGTACTAGTAATTCTATGATCTAAATATATTAAAAACAAAAAAAATTCTTAGTGACAGTTAATATTATGTCAAATATATTTATGGCAATATGTAATTGCACGGGCTGTCAATGTTTAATACTGTTAATGTCGTTTTCGATTGGCAAAAAGAGTAAATCTAGAGTAAATCTAAAATAAAACAAGTAAAGAAACAGTCAGTCGTGCAACCGACTTAAAAATACCCCACACCTATTTGGTTCAAATTTATTGGAAAGTTCATAAGTTATTTTAAAATCATAAAAAATTTTTTTTTTTTTATCTTAAGACATGGCTAACCAAATGAACTTTATAGTACTAAAAAACATTTTCTAATTACTTTATCTATTCAAAAATATTACAAATTCTTACTAATTTATCTATTTAAAAATATTAATAAAAAACAAAAAAACTTGAAATAAATGAAAATATATTTATTTCAATTCAATTACAAAATTCAAAAAATTTTAATTATTAAATTTTGTGATAAAAAGCTAATCAAAGAATATATTTAATAATTAAAATTTTTCAAAATTGCAATTATTTTAAAGTGTTAGTTTATGTACCTATTACAAAAGCTGATAAACGCAAATCGATCAATAATAATTAAAATTTTTCAAAATTGCAATTATTTTAAATTGTTAGTTTATGTACCTATTACAAAAGCTGATAAACGCAAATCGATCAAAAGCTTCTATAATCCGAACTCATTGACCAAACTCGACCAGAACCAATTCCCATGGTACTTTCATTACTAGTAACCTAGAGTTTAAATTTCATCAAAATAGCGGCATCATTTTTTGAGTTATGTTGTTTTTAACATATATGTTTGTTAGCCCTTGAACTTTTCAAAGGTTCCAGAACCACCCCCTATGCAGTTCGCGCTATACTTTAAATAATAGTTAACCCTTGTACAAGTTAATTTAATACAATATGTATTGTATTAAAAAATTATTAATAAAAAAAAATTTACTTAATAAAATAATATCTTTTTAGTTTGAAAATAGATTGAACTTTATTCTTCAAAAATTAATATTATAATGATACAATTTTGTTACAATTCACAATCATTTATAGAATTTAACTTTGCTTATCCTTCACTTCCCTATTCTCAAAACCTCAAAATTGTAAACTCAATTTAATTATTTATTTAGTTAATTAGTTCAGAAATGCATTTCCTTATTCTGAAGTTTTGAGAACAAAAAAGAAAAAAAAGAAATCCAAAAGAAATTAATATTAACAAAAATTTAATTCTTTATTTAAAAAATTATAAATCAAAAAAATGTTTATTTAGTCAAAAATTTAACATTAACAAAATTTAACCCAAATTGTCAAAAAGTAGTACAAAACAAAATTAAATAAAACGAGGAAGAGTGTGGTAGAGTAGACTGTGTCAACTCTGGGATACCCGCATGACCGTAACATATACATTATATCAACCGGTTAATTACTTTTGGCAAAATTTCAAACATTCAGGTTTATTAGGTGTAGAGTAATGCTTATAAAAAAGAAGGAGTTGTATAGCAGCTACTCGAACCCTTTACAGTAGACCAACCAAATTTTGCAGTAACTTTGGCCATTACACTAAACTATTTGTTGCAAAATTTCAGACACCCAGCTTCATCAGGTGTAGTGTAAAGCTCATATAAAAGAAGGAGTTGTATGGCAGCTACTCAAACCCTCTGTAGTAGACCAACCAGATTTTGCAGAAACTTTGGCCATAAAGTTGAACTACTTTTGGCAAAATTTCAGACACGCAGCTGCAATAGGTATAGAGAAACTCTCATATATAAAAAGAAGTTGTATGGCAGCTACCCGAACCCATGAACCAAAATGGCTGGATTTAAATAGCGATTCCGGTTTTTGCATAAAAACGAATTTGCGAAAATTTCATAATCCTAGCTCCTTTATTTTTTGAGTTATCGTGATGACGGACGGACAGACGGACGGACGGACGAACATACATAGCTTAATCGATTTATTTTTCGATTCTGATCCGATCCATACACTTGAGTCTATATCTACCCCCCCTCCTTCTCTGCGTCGCAAACGTAATGGCAAATTTATTATACCCTTTGACTATATAGTCATACGGGTATAAAAATGCTGACTTATAATATTTTAGTTTTATAATACTCAATTAGTAGTATTTTCATTCATTAACAATGTAAACAAAATAAAAAATTAAAACATTGAACTTGAATTATCATATTAAAATTTTTAATAAAAAAAAAAATTTATTACAATTTATTGTGAGTAATTTATTAGGCTTTTTTTATTACAATTTATTATGAATAATTTATTACTCAATGGATAACATTACAAAGCAACATTGTATTATTTTAGAGCTGCGTTGGAAAGTTTCGTTATCTTCTCCCCCCTTAAGTTTGAATGTCCTCATTTAACAATTCCATTGGTTTTAGATGGAATATTACTGGAGCCTGGTTTTGATTGATATGTTTAACTGTATAATTTTCATTTTCTGATGTTTGACTTCCTTCATTGTTGATAATTAACTTGTTTCTTCGTTTATTTGAAATTAATAAAAGTGCTAATACTATTATTACTATAATAGTAGTAATACTGAAATTAAAATATCTGTCTCTTTGTCTATCATTATCAATTAAATTTATTGCTTTGGTGTTATTGATATTTATTTCCTTCAATAACTGCAAAGGCAAATGTTCATGTATATTACCGATTATAGAATTTGTTTGTATAATAGCTGGTAGTGGCTTTATCTTGATGACTTCTGCTTATCAAAATTCTTGGTTGTTAACTTTTATTGTAGAATTATTAAATATTAATAGAAATTTCCCAGTAATATTCTGCTTGTTACCATCGATTTCAATTGGTCCCTCGTATTGGTTAAGTAATATAGTTCCTGTTGTTATTTCTTCGATTGTTAAAATATGTTGGTTGTTCGTAATGTTACACATTGAATTTTCACCCTTTATTAAATTCGGTATACAAGTTGAATTTTCTAAATTTTGTTTATTACATATAGTTATAGAATTGATATTATTACATTTTTTTAAAATTCCAAATATTTTTTCTTTATCTGTAGTATACTATTAAAATTAATTTGAGTTACAATATTTTTTCTTTGTACAGGTTTAATTAATATTTCATCAAAAATTTCAAATTTTGTCATAGGTATTTCGATAATATAAAATAAATTTTTTTTTTTTTTTTTTTAATAATTAAAATTTTTTGCAAAATATTCTAAAACACTTGACAAGTTTCAAAAAAATTAAATTTTGAATAACCAAATAATTCAAGTGATAATTGCAATTTTTTTTTTTTTATTTTTTCTTCTATGGAATTAATTTTTAAATGTCAAAAAAAAAATTAAATTTAATTAAGTTAATCAAATTAATAGAATATTGTGAATAGATTTTTTTTTTTTGAATAATATTATTGTTATTATTTTGACAATTTGAAATGACATTTATCAATAAAATTATAAATAAATTATAATTTAGAAAATGTCATTCAAACATTTAAATACTGTGAGAACACTTTTCTACAAAATTACTGTAACACGGTTTTTTTTTTTTTTTTTTTTTTAAGGAAGAAGTACAGAAGTTTATTTTTATTTTCTTTATTTTTACAACTAGATTTTTCCTCTCAAATTTATTATTTTTAGTTTTAATACTATGAATCAAATTTTTATAGTGTTCTGTAAAGTCTTCGGTATCTGAATTCTCTAATTCCACCTTAGACATTTAAAAAAAAAAAAAAAATTTTTTCTTGATTATTATTTGTTATTTTTGATTAATTAGTTTTAATTATTAGAAAAAAAAAAATTTAGTAGATAGTAATTAATAAAATAAAAAACTTTATAATTAGTATTAATTAATTAATCTATAATTGTAAAGATGCTATTAGTAAATTACAAATTACAGTTTAAATTCTAACTATTAAGTAAAATAAAGTAGAAAAAAAAAAATATATAAAAATATAACTATTAGCTACTATTAGCTATTAACTACTAGAGCTCTGTTTACTGCAGGTGTATATTTACTAATCCGGTTTAATATTTTATTTTATTTCTTTTATTTTCTTTAAAAATTTTTTAATATTTAATGTAATATTCTCTTTTGACGTCTTTTAATTATATTGGATTCTTCTTTTCTCCATACAGATGTGGATACTTATTTACGAAGATCCAATATATTTTTAAAAATTAATAATTCTAATATTTAATGTAATATTTTCTATTGACGTCTTTTAATTATATTGGATTCTTCTTTTCTTCATACAGATGTGGATACTTATTTACAAAGATGCAATATATTTTTAAAAATTAACAAAAAAAAAAAATTTTCAAAATTATGCGATAGTTTTTTAAAAAATAATCTCTCTTTTTTTTTCTTTTAATATATTATTTTTTATTATATTTATTATTTTTATTATTATTTTTTTTCAACTTACAGGGTCATTAAGAGGACCGGACTCTGGGTCTGCATGGCTGTGTTGTGCCTTTCTACCTTCAGAGGGAACAGGCGGCTGTGACGTGCCTTAATATTTATGACACGTAACTCCGTTTTGCTGTCGCTACTTCGGGGCCTCGTTTCCTCTCCCAACTTGCTGCTGGTTCCAGTCACACGTAGTGGCAAAAACTTTTTCATATTTTTCACATCCACTACTACACTTCACACACGATCACTGGGCAGGTCCCTGCTCGGGCGCCAGTTAATTTAATACAATATGTATTGTATTAAAAAATTATTAATAAAAAAAAATTTATTTAATAAAATAATATCTTTTTAGTTTGAAAATAGATTGAACTTTATTCTTCAAAAATTAATATTATAATGATACAATTTTGTTACAATTCACAATCATTTATAGAATTTAACTTTGCTTATCCTTAACTTCCCTATTCTCAAAACCTCAAAATGGTAAACTCCATTTAATTATTTATTTAGTTAATTAGTTCAGAAATGCATTTCCTCATTCTGGAGTTTTGAGAACAAAAAAGAAAAAAAAGAAATCCAAAAGAAATTAATGTTAACAAAAATTTAATTCTTTATTTAAAAAATTATAAATCAAAAAAATGTTTATTTAGTCAAAAATTTAACATTAACAAAATTTAACCCAAATTGTCAAAAAGTAGTACAAAACAAAATTAAATAAAAAAATGCTGACTTATAATATTTTAGTTTTATAATACTCAATTAGTAGTATTTTCATTCATTAACAATATAAACAAAATAAAAAATTAAAACATTGAACTTGAATTATCATATTACAATTTTTAATAAAAAAAAAAATTTATTACAATTTATTGTGAGTAATTTATTAGGCTTTTTTTATTACAATTTATTATGAATAATTTATTACTCAATGGATAACATTACAAAGCAACATTGTATTATTTTAGAGCTGCGTTGGAAAGTTTCGTTATCTTCTCCCCCCTTAAGTTTGAATGTCCTCATTTAACAATTCCATTGGTTTTAGATGGAATATTACTGGAGCCTGGTTTTGATTGATATGTTTAACTGTATAATTTTCATTTTCTGATGTTTGACTTCCTTCATTGTTGATAATTAACTTGTTTCTTCGTTTATTTGAAATTAATAAAAGTGCTAATACTATTATCATAATATTTAATCGGCTTATTTTTTCCCATACAAATATAAACATCCTTTTTTAGAGCAAACTATTTGACCAATTTTAATGAAACAAAAACCAAAATAAAGGTTTTTTTTGTTTTCATAGGACAATGATATTTTTTTTTAGAATATTGCGTTTTTTCAGGTGAAAATCCGTCTTTAATTTAACGTAAATTTGAATTTAACGGTCACGCTTTTAAAAGTTGAGGCTTATGACTCTAATATTATGCGCCGACTTTCTGGGTAAAAGTAATTCATTTTCGGTTGTAACTCGCAACTCAATCAAACTATTATATGCGCCGACTTATGTCTTTCTTTTTTTTGTTAAGTTCAAATGTTCAATGAACAAGGAGATTTAAATTTTTTAAAAATTTTTTTTTTGTTTTTGGTTTTTCTTTATCTTAAAAAGTGAACGAAAAAAATGAGTTCGAAATGAAAGCAATACATTTGGTTTATACAGTAGTTTTCATTTATAACGAACTCGGTTCAATTTTAATTATAATAAACGTAACACTTTTTGCCAATGAATTAAATTTTACCTAAAAATGTAAGTTGTTTATTACATTTATATTTCTTTTATTTAAACTTATTATATCTTATAATGTTGCTTGGTGATTATTTTAGTATTTTTATATGTATTTTTGAATATAATAAAAAATCATAATAAACCATCAAAAATACAAAAAAAATTTCATTACAAGAAAAAGCATATATACATCTATAAACATAGAGGTGAGGCTGACACATCAAATAAAAATCTAGCAAATGAGTTCAAAGTGCCCATTCTAGAATTAGCACAATCTACAATGTTCAATTCTTATACTAATTTTTCAAAATTCACAGCATTCTTTTAAAACGACATTTTTTTATTACGACGAATATTTTCTGTCTCTTCATGGTCGTTAAAAGCGAGCTTTACTGTATTTTTTTTTCTTGCTATATGTTTGCAGAAACAAAAAAATTACATTTCTTAGGAAAAATTATGTGTTCTTTAGGAATCAACCAGAATAAATGCATACGGCGTCCAGTTTCTGTCAAAAAATTTTGAAATAAGTAGGTATGTTATGTACTGTACTTCGGAATTTAAAATTCTAAAATTTGACAAAGCGTATAAAAATATTGTAATTGTTTTTTCTGATGTTGCTACGATTAAGTTTTCAAAATAAAATATTTTAAAATAATATTTTTTTTTATAATAACATACATTCCAAATAATTGAAAATACCTATAATATGTTCGCAAAAAAAAACTAAAAAATAATCTTCAACTGAAATAAAAGTTGACGTACCTATAATTTCTGTCAAAAAATTTACAAATAAATAGGTACATGAATTTACATGAGAGCTGTTCGAAATGAAAGCAATACATTTGGTTTATACAGTAGTTTTAATTTATAACGAACTCGGTTCAATTTTAATTATAATAAACTTTACACTTTTTGATAAAGAATTAAATTTTACCTAAAAATGTAAGTTTTTTATTACATTGATATTTCTTTTATTTAAAATTATTATATCTAATTATGTTGCTTGGTGATTAATTTAGTATTTTTTTATTTATTTTTGAATATAAAAAAAAATCATAACGCATCAAAAATACAAAAAAATTTCATTAGAAGAAAAAGCCCTATATACCTAGGCTTGAGGCTGACACATCAAATAAAATTCTAGCAAATGAGTTCTACAATGTTCAAGTCTTATACTAATTTTCCAAAATTCACAGCATTCTTTTAAAACGACATTCGTTTATTACGACGAATATTTTCCGTTCCATCATGGTTGTTATAACCGAAAAGTACTGTATTTAGTTTTTGTTTGCAATTTATTATAATACAGTTATAAAAAAAAAAATTTTTTTAAGAAAGATTATTTGTTATTTTTTTTTTTATTTTTTTGCAAATACATACATATATTTTTTAAATATCATTACTCTCAAACGTAATGGCAACTATATTTCAGAAGTCGGTTTTTTGTTAAATTAAAAACCGACTTCTGAAATATAGTTGCTATATTTATTTTTTGTTAAATTAAAAACCGACTTCTGAAATATAGTTGCCATTACGTTTGTAAGTAGTGATACAAGTAATGATATTTAAAAAATATATGTATTTGCAAAAAAATTTAAAAAAAAATAACAAATAATCTTTCTTAAAAAAATAATTTGTAATTTAAATGATTTGTTAATTAGGACCTAACCAAAACCAACGCGTATGGTGCATAATTTCTGGAAATTTCTAGAAAATTTTTAAATATATATAGTTAGGTACGTAAATTTACATGTGAGCAACCCAAATACAAGACGTTCTGGTACCTCAGATTTAAAAATTGACAAAGCGAAAAATAGAAATAGAAAATTTAAAATAATATTTTTGTAAAAAATTTGTTTATTAAAAAATACCTATAATATGTTTGCAGAAACATTCGTAAGAAAAATGATTTGCTACTTATGGATCAACCAAATTCAGCATGTTCGGCGTTGAGTTTCTGTCAAAAAATTTTGAAATAAGTTGTTATTGTAAATAAATTTATATTAAGGCATACGCGACGTACTGTACCTCGAAGTTTTAAAATTTTAAAATTGACAAAGCGTATAAAAATATTGTAATTGTATTTTCTTATGTTGCTACGATTAAATTTTAAAAATAAAATATTTTAAAATAATATTTACAACGCGTACGGCGAAAAATTTCTGTCAAAAAATTTTGAAATAAGTAATTATGTAAATAAATTTACATGAAAGCAACCCAAATACGCGTAACGCGATATACTGTACCTCGGATTTTTAAATTTTAAAAATTGATAAATAGTATAAAAATATTGTCTTCGGTTTTTCTTATATTTTTAAATTGTACGTTGTATGTTTTGATTAAGGTTAAGCCCTGATAATTAAAAATTTTATTTTACATTTTAAACATCGAATAATGTTTTTTCATGATAAAAACTTTTTTTAGTTTTACTTTGACATAACGAACAAATATTATATAAGGCGTTTTTTTTTTAAATCACAGCAGAGATCTAGGCACGCTCTAAACAACATAAGCACGTTCTAATGAACAAAGCATGAACAGAGTACGCTCAGAGCGTTCAGATTTAATAAAAAAACAAGAAAATTAAATTAAATTAAAACATTTTGATTTTTATTTTACAAGTAAAATCTTAAACAAACGTCAAAATGTCTTTAAGAAAAAAAATGAATCACACGCTCTGAGCGCTCAGAGCTAACAAAAAACGATTTTTTTTTTTGACAGTTCAGATTTAAAAAATGCCTTTAAAGGAACTGAAGCATGTATTCATCAATTTTTAATTAGGAAACAGAATACATACGGAACGGATACAAAAAAATTCAAATCGTACTAAATTGTTTAGTTTTCTATATGACGGACACCATTAACTCGAATTTTGGCTACTTGACTTCAGTAAATATATGTATATGTTTAGAAATTAAATCAAATTCTCAGAACATTGTATATTAGAACAAGATTTATATTAAGAATTTAAATCGCTTTGTTTTGTGTAATAACTGTACCACATTATACTTTCTTTAAAGCGACTTTAGCTATAGGAATATAGTTCAAAAATACAACAACGTTTTTATAACTGAAAAAATTATAAATTTTTTTTTAGCAAATTTCAAGCGCAAAAATTGTTGACAACATTGTTGCAATATATTTTATTACGTATAGGAAAAAAAATATAATTTTTTGTGTTAAATTAGTCTATTATAAATTTCAAAAAACTAATTTTGTATGTAAATTTAAAAGCAAAAATAGCTCGAATCTCGAGCACAGGGCGATACTAGTTACTATAATAGTAGTAATACTGAAATTAAAATATCTGTCTCTTTGTCTATCATTATCAATTAAATTTATTGCTTTGGTGTTATTGATATTTATTTCCTTCAATAACTGCAAAGGCAAATGTTCATGTATATTACCGATTATAGAATTTGTTTGTATAATAGCTGGTAGTGGCTTTATCTTGATGACTTCTGCTTATCTAAATTCTTGGTTGTTAACTTTTATTGTAGAATTATTAAATATTAATAGAAATTTCCCAGTAATATTCTGCTTGTTACCATCGATTTCAATTGGTCCCTCGTATTGGTTAAGTAATATAGTTCCTGTTGTTATTTCTTCGATTGTTAAAATATGTTGGTTGTTCGTAATGTTACACATTGAATTTTCACCCTTTATTAAATTCGGTATACAAGTTGAATTTTCTAAATTTTGTTTATTACATATAGTTATAGAATTGATATTATTACATTTTTTTAAAATTCCAAATATTTTTTCTTTATCTGTAGTATACTATTAAAATTAATTTGAGTTACAATATTTTTTCTTTGTACAGGTTTAATTAATATTTCATCAAAAATTTCAAATTTTGTCATAGGTATTTCGATAATATAAAATAAATTTTTTTTTTTTTTTTTTTAATAATTAAAATTTTTTGCAAAATATTCTAAAACACTTGACAAGTTTCAAAAAAATTAAATTTTGAATAACCAAATAATTCAAGTGATAATTGCAATTTTTTTTTTTTTATTTTTTCTTCTATGGAATTAATTTTTAAATGTCAAAAAAAAAATTAAATTTAATTAAGTTAATCAAATTAATAGAATATTGTGAATAGATTTTTTTTTTTTTGAATAATATTATTGTTATTATTTTGACAATTTGAAATGACATTTATCAATAAAATTATAAATAAATTATAATTTAGAAAATGTCATTCAAACATTTAAATACTGTGAGAACACTTTTCTACAAAATTACTGTAACACGGTTTTTTTTTTTTTTTTTTTTTTAAGGAAGAAGTACAGAAGTTTGTTTTTATTTTCTTTATTTTTACAACTAGATTTTTCCTCTCAAATTTATTATTTTTAGTTTTAATACTATGAATCAAATTTTTATAGTGTTCTGTAAAGTCTTCGGTATCTGAATTCTCTAATTCCACCTTAGACATTTAAAAAAAAAAAAAAAAAATTTTTTTCTTGATTATTATTTGTTATTTTTGATTAATTAGTTTTAATTATTAGAAAAAAAAAAATTTAGTAGATAGTAATTAATAAAATAAAAAACTTTATAATTAGTATTAATTAATTAATCTATAATTGTAAAGATGCTATTAGTAAATTACAAATTACAGTTTAAATTCTAACTATTAAGTAAAATAAAGTAGAAAAAAAAAATATATAAAAATATAACTATTAGCTACTATTAGCTATTAACTACTAGAGCTCTGTTTACTGCAGGTGTATATTTACTAATCCGGTTTAATATTTTATTTTATTTCTTTTATTTTCTTTAAAAATTTTTTAATATTTAATGTAATATTTTCTTTTGACGTCTTTTAATTATATTGGATTCTTCTTTTCTCCATACAGATGTGGATACTTATTTACGAAGATCCAATATATTTTTAAAAATTAATAATTCTAATATTTAATGTAATATTTTCTATTGACGTCTTTTAATTATATTGGATTCTTCTTTTCTTCATACAGATGTGGATACTTATTTACAAAGATGCAATATATTTTTAAAAATTAACAAAAAAAAAAAATTTTCAAAATTATGCGATAGTTTTTTAAAAAATAATCTCTCTTTTTTTTTCTTTTAATATATTATTTTTTATTATATTTATTATTTTTATTATTATTTTTTTTCAACTTACAGGGTCATTAAGAGGACCGGACTCTGGGTCTGCATGGCTGTGTTGTGCCTTTCTACCTTCAGAGGGAACAGGCGGCTGTGACGTGCCTTAATATTTATGACACGTAACTCCGTTTTGCTGTCGCTACTTCGGGGCCTCGTTTCCTCTCCCAACTTGCTGCTGGTTCCAGTCACACGTAGTGGCAAAAACTTTTTCATATTTTTCACATCCACTACTACACTTCACACACGATCACTGGGCAGGTCCCTGCTCGGGCGCCAGTTAATTTAATACAATATGTATTGTATTAAAAAATTATTAATAAAAAAAAATTTACTTAATAAAATAATATCTTTTTAGTTTGCAAATAGATTGAACTTTATTCTTCAAAAATTAATATTATAATGATACAATTTTGTTACAATTCACAATCATTTATAGAATTTAACTTTGCTTATCCTTAACTTCCCTATTCTCAAAACCTCAAAATGGTAAACTCCATTTAATTATTTATTTAGTTAATTAGTTCAGAAATGCATTTCCTCATTCTGGAGTTTTGAGAACAAAAAAGAAAAAAAAGAAATCCAAAAGAAATTAATGTTAACAAAAATTTAATTCTTTATTTAAAAAATTATAAATCAAAAAAATGTTTATTTAGTCAAAAATTTAACATTAACAAAATTTAACCCAAATTGTCAAAAAGTAGTACAAAACAAAATTAAATAAAAAAATGCTGACTTATAATATTTTAGTTTTATAATACTCAATTAGTAGTATTTTCATTCATTAACAATATAAACAAAATAAAAAATTAAAACATTGAACTTGAATTATCATATTACAATTTTTAATAAAAAATAAATTTATTACAATTTATTGTGAGTAATTTATTAGGGTTTTTTTATTACAATTTATTATGAATAAAATATTCCTCAATAGATAACATTACAAAGCAACATTGTATTATTTTAGAGCTGCATTGGAAAGTGTCGTTAACTTACACAATTGCAACGTTCTATCTTAATTTTAAGTTACTATTTTTAGTAATCTCGATTATAAGCTTTTAAACCTTGGGAGGTCTAAGAACGGTACTGAACCACCACTCCGATAGATCCAAAATTAGGGGACGCGTGGAAAATTGTAAAAACCACCCATGTGCCAAATTTGAAGCATCTACATTTGTTTCAAGTTACTATCTTTATTAATTTCGAAAATATGCTTTAAGGTCTTCGGAACTGAATGGCTGGTCCCCGACCTACTATTCCAATTGGGCCCAAATTTCAAAGACGCTAAGGAAATCGAAAACGACACCCTGATACCAAATTTGAAGGTTCTATCTTCATTGGTTTCGGAATTATGCCCGTTAGGCCTAAATTCGATCAAAAAGTTCTAGGTTCCGAACCGTACGTACGTAATCCCCGCCGTAGTTTCATTACTAGTAACCTACAGCACAAATTTGACGAAGATAGCGTCAATAGTTGTTGAGTTATCGTGATTTTTTATATATGTTCGTTACCCCTTATACAGATTAAAAGGTCCAGAATCCGAACCCATGGGACGATTTCGCCCATTTGCAATCCCCGCCGTACTTTCAGTCCTAGTAACCTACAGTTAAAATTTCATCAAAATAGCTCCATTATTTTTTGAGTTATCGTGCCTACGAACGGACATGGCTATATCGACTCCAGAGGTCACGCTGATCATAAATATATATACTTTTCCATACCTAGCTCACTTCCTTTAGGTGGTTACAAACACCATACCAAAGTTAATATACCCTATTCCTATTTCATAGGTGTAGGGTATAATAATGTTGATATAATTGAACCATCAACTTCACAACCAAACTCAATATTTATTTTTGATAATGTAGCTTGTGATAAGCAAGATAATATAAGAGCCTACTTTTGTATAGGGCGTCACCAAGAAGTAGATATTTTTATTTCTGTCAGACATATACAAGAATTCCAAAACATTTAATTAGAGATAATGCAAAATTTTTTAATTATATTTAAACAAAAAGATTTAAATTTAAAACATATATATAATGATCATGTAAATTCTGATATATCATTTAATGAATTTAAAAAATTAAGCGCATGCTGCTGGAATGATAATTATGGTTTTCTATTAATTGACAAAAATAGTGGTTTAAATAATGGACGTTATAGAAAAAATTTTGATGCATTTGCTAAATTTTGGTTAACCTAAGATCTATTAACAGTTGACAGTTACTCACTGGACAGGTTATTTAATAGATATCAATTTGTAGTTTGCAGTTATCAGATAGCAGATACCAGTCAGCAGCTAGCGATTATCAGTCAGCAGTTAGCAAGAGAAGAGTTTAGTTGATAATTTGCGGATAATAATTGAACCACATTTAAAAAATGGATGAGCAACTTATGAAAGATTTAATTAAAACTCGTAAAAATTTAAAAAGGAAATTTCTAAAAATTCAGAGGTTATCAGAAGACCACAACCGAGAAGAAGCTTTCACTCCAATTACAATACCTTTAAAATAATTAACAAATAATGTTGTTAAACAACAACAACAACAATTTTTGAATAATGTTATCAAACCGGAAATTAAATAATCTACTGACGATGATGTCAATGTAAAGTAAAAAAACCATTTAAGCCGGAAGTTAAAACTCCTAGCAACAAAAGTAATACTTACAGTAAATTTATAACTTCAACACCGAATACTATAAAATTTGAAACATCATCTACAACTGATAATATTACTAATGAATCATCAATTTCACAATTTCCTGTTCTTAACAAGTCAGAACTTGATAAGACATATGAACCATATTTTGATGAGTCATTAAATGTTCGAAAACTTGGGAATGCTAAATTTGAAATAGATGAAATTACTAAAAATATTTTGAACAATAATTAAGTTTTTATTGAATATATATTTAAAAAAAAAATATTTAAAACTATATGAATTAATATTTAAAAAAAAACCTATAAACTTTACTGAAAGTGATTTAAAAACATATCATCATATATTTAATAAGACGAATGCCCATAGAAGAAATTATGATAATTTAGAACACATAAAAGGAAACAAAGGTTTTAAATACAAAAATATATTAAGAAAATTATATGAACATGATTATAATACTATACATAAAAAAACTGGTTCAGGTTGTCCGAAAAAAAAAAGAAAGAATTGATAATTATTTAAATAAATCTTCTACACCGGAAACCTATTTAAATTATACAAATCAACCAAATCGGTATGTTTATTAGGATTATCCAAATAAATTAGTTAATAGTTTAAAACTTTTAATTGCATCAGAAACAGGTGGTAACAACAATCATCACAAAGAAATTATATCTATAATTGAAGAGTTGAGAAGCAAATATAATTTAATTACTTTTACCTCAACAAAAAGTTGCAATCATAATATCACTTGATAAATTTGGACGTAGTATATATATTATCAGAAGAAAAATTAAAACTAATGGAAGAAAAAATGCAAGAAAATTTAGAGGGAGTTCATCGTAAATTTTCTGTAATGTTAAATGAAAAATTTTCAGAAGTGAATGATTTTATTGAATTTCAAATTAACAAGTAAAGAAACAGTCAGTCGGTGCAACCGACTTAGAAATACCCTACACCTATTTGGTTCAAATTTAAGGACATATCCATAAGTCATTTTAACACCATAGAAGCTGTTATTAATTTGATCGTAAGACATAGCTAACCAAATTAACTGTATAATACTAAAAACATTTTCTAATTACCCTATCTATTAAAAAATACTACAAATTCTTACTAATTTATCTATTTAAAAATATTAAAAAACAAACAAACTTGAAATAAATGAAAATATATTTATTCCAATTCAATTACAAAATGAAAAAATTCTAATTATTAAATTTTGTGATAAAAAGATTTTCTAATTACCCTATCTATTAAAAAATACTACAAATTCTTACTAATTTATCTATTTAAAAATATTAAAAAACAAACAAACTTGAAATAAATGAAAATATATTTATTCCAATTCAATTACAAAATGAAAAAATTCTAATTATTAAATTTTGTGATAAAAAGATAATCAAAGCATAATATATTTAATAATCCAAATTTTTAAAAATTGCAATTATTTTAAATGGTTAGTTTATATACCTAATAGAAAAGCTTAAAAACGCAAAATATGCAATAAATGTATTTCTAAAATACAATTAAAAATTTACACCTTTTCATATAATTCATTTAAATATAAAAATAAATTTTACATAAATGCAGCAAGTACCTTTGAACATAGCTGAACCACTACAATTAATTCTAGATTTCGGAGACACATAGGACATAGGAAATATATTCTTTGGCTTCGAAATTAAACTCGACCACAACCAATTCCCAAGGTACTTTCATTACTAGTAACCTACTGTTAAATTTCATTAAAATACCGGCATTATTTTTTGAGTTATGGTGTTTGTAAGATATATGTTTGTTAGTCCTTCAACTTTTCAAGGGTTCCAGGACCCGAAATTATGGTACGATTTCGCCCATATGCAGTCCCGTCATACTTTCAATACTAGTTAACCCTTGTACACAATTGGAACGCTCTATCTTAATTTTAAGTTACTAGTTTTATTAATTTCGATGATAAGCTTTTACACATTGGAGGGTCTAAGAGAGCTTCTGAACCACCACTCCAATTGATCCCAAATTAGGGGGGCACGCAAGAAATAGTAAAGAACACCCTTGTGGCAAATTGGAAGCTTCTACATTTGTTTCAAGTTACTATCTTTATTAATTTCGAAAATATGCTTTAAGGGCCTAAGAACTGAGTGGCTGGTCCCCAATCCACTACTCCAATGTGGCCCAAATTTCAAAGACACTTACGAAATAGGAAGGGACACCCTGATACCAAATTTGGAGGTTCTATCTTCATTGGTTTCGGAATTATGCTCGTTTGGCCTAAATTCGATCAAAAAGTTCTAAGTTCCGAACCCATTGTCCAATCCTCACCGTACGTAATCACCGCCGTAGTTTCGCTGCCAACAACCTACAGCACAAATTTCATGAAGATAGCCTCATTAGTTGTTGAGTTATCGTGATTTTTTATATATGTTCCTTAGCCCTGACATCGATTAAAAGGTCCGGAATCCGAACCGTTGGGCTGATTTCGCCCTTATATAGTCCGCGCTGTACTTATAGTACTAGTTAACCCTTGTACACAATTTGAACGGTCTATCCTAATTTTAAGTAACTATTTTTAGTAATTTCGATTATAAGCCTTTAAAACTTGGGAGGTCTGAGAGGGGTACAGAACCACCACTCCAATTGATCCCAAATTAGAGGAACACGCAAGAGATAGTAAAGAACACCCTTGTGGCAAATTGGAAGCTTCTACATTTTTTCAAGTTGTTATCTTTATTAATTTTAAAGATATGCTTTAAGGTCTTCGGAAATGTGTGGCTGGTCCCCGACCCACTACTCCAATGGGACCCAATTTCACAAGACACTTAGGAAATAGGAAGGGACACCCTGATACTAAATTTGGAGGTTCTATCTTCATTGGTTTCGGAATTATGCTCGTTTGGCCTAAATTCGATCAAAAAGTTCTAGGTTCCGAACCCATGGTCCAATCCCGACCTTACGCAATTCCCGAAGTAGTTTCATTACTAGTAACCTACAGCACAAATTTGATGAAGATAGCGTCATTAGTTGTTGAGTTATCGTGATTTTTTATATTTGTTCGTTAGCCCTGAAATCGATTAAAAGGTCCAGAATCCGAACCCATGGGCCGATTTCGCCCATATGCAATCCCCGCCGTACTTTCAGTCCTAGTAACCTACAGTTAAAATTTCATCAAGATAGCTCCATTATTTTATGAGTTATCGTGCCTACGGACGGACGGACGGACGGACGGACGGACGGACATGGCTATATCGACTAAGGCGGTCACGCTGATCACAAATATATATACTTTTCCATATCTAGCTCGCTTCCTTTAGGTGGTTACAAACACCATACCAAAGTTAATATACCCCTTTACCTATTCTATAGGTGTAGGGTATAAAAAACCAATTAAATTTATTAACGACAGATTACAAAAAGCTGAAGCCAAAGCTCAATCAGCATTAGATTTATTAAGCGGTTTAAAACTTAAAGAAAAATAATTTGAATCAGTTTACATTTACTTTTCGAAATGGATTTACATCAGATCGAATATACTTTAAATATTTTTTTAGATGAATATGAAGATATTTTATTGGAGGAACATTATGAACAATTAAAAATTTACTTCAATTTTTTAAAATTATTTAAAAATTCTATACAAATTGAAACGAAACGAGGAAGAGTGTAGTAGAATAGACTGTGTCAACTCTGGGATACCGGTATGACCGTAACATATACATTATATCATCCGATTTCAGAATTTCAACAGCCGATTTCAGAATATCACACAGCTTTATTCAGTATAGTGGAATACTCATATAAAAGAAGGAGTTGTATGGCAGCTACTCGAACCCTCTGCAGTAGACCAACTAAATTTTGCTGTAACTTTGGCCATTACACTAAACTATTTTTGGCAAAATTTCGGACACCCAATTTCCTTAGGTGTAGTGTAATGCTCATATAAAAGAAGGAGTTGTATGGCAGCTACTCGAACCCTTTGCAGTAGACCAACCAAATTTTGCAGTAACTTTGGCCATTACACTAAACTTTTTTTGGCAAAATTTCAGACACCCAACTTGATCAGGTGTAGTGTAAAGCTCATATAAAAGAAGGAGTTGTATGGCAGCTACTCGAACCCTCTGCAGTAGACCAACCAAATTTTGCAGTAGACCAACCAAATGTAAGTTTGGCCATTACACTAAACTATTTTTGGCAAAATTTCAGACACGCAGCTTCCATAGGTATAGAGTAATGCTCATATAAAATTAGAAGTTGTATGGCAGGTACTCGAACCTGTGGACCAAAATGGCTGGATTTAAATAGCCATTCCGTTTTTTGCATAAAAACGAATTTGTGAAAATTTCATAATCCTAGCTCCTTTATTTTTTGAGTTATTGTGATGACGGACGGGCGGACGGACGGGCATACATTGCTAAATTGATTTATTTTTCGATTCTGATCCGATCCATACACTTGAGTCTATATTTACCCCCCCCCCCCCCTCCTTCTCTGCGCCACAAATGTAATGGCAAATTTATTATACCCTTTGACTATATAGTCATACGGGTATAAAAATATGGGTATCATTTGGATTTATGTTCCTATACATCGAACAACATTACAAATCTTCCAGATACTTGTCCTTGTCACACAGCAGAACTTCATATGTTAAAATGTTATTAACTAATAGATCTATATAAAAGAATAAAAAATAAATAATTTTTAATATAATGTAATTAAGTGTTTTAATTATTGATATGTAAGATGAACCAAAAAGAGGTTGTTATTGATTTATTTGAATGGCTTGATGCTGCGAGCTCTTGTGAAGAAGAAGACGAAAATCAGAAAAGAGTTCGTTTTAATTTAAAGCCGCAAATATATATATTATATAAATGGAATTCTGCATATAAGTTAGCTCGAGAAAAATATTGGGAAACCATAGCATTGATCGGTGTAGATTTAATCAGAAAATAAAAGTTATTGAGAAAAATATTTCCCTCATATTAAACGAAAAACATCGTGAAAAAAATTTTAATAACGATTTTCAAATGAGTAAGAGAGAGGTTGTTGAAGAGTTGCATAAACCTGCACGAAGAAATTTCAAAAGACGTAGAGTAATTATCAAAGGTTATGATGATCTCTGGCAAGCCGATTTAGTAGCAATAGGTTTATATGCTAAAGAAAATAAAAGTTATTGATATTTATCAACTGTAATTGATACTTTTTCAAAATTCGCATGGGCTATTCCAATAAAAAGTAAAACTGCTGAAAATCTAACTGAAGCAATGCACTCCATCTTTAATGACTCTAAACGTCATTCACAAAATTTACAAACTGATGATGGAAAAGAATTCTTCAATAAAATATTCAAAAATTTAATGAATAAATATCACATAAAACATTACTTAACATTTAGCATATTAAAAGCTTCTATTGTAGAGCGTTTTAATAGAACTTTAAAAGAAAAGATGTGGAAAGAATTTAGTTTTAACGGAAATCTTAAATGGATTTAACTAATTCCTGAATTAATCAAACAATATAACAACACTAAACATCGAACAATTCAAAAACGACCAAGAAAATGCTGAAAATTTACTTAAAACTGTATATAATCATATAAAAATTGCTTCACCTGCAAAATATAAAGTTAATGATTCAGTTCGAATAAGTAAATTCAAACATATTTTTGAAAAAGGTTATATATTTAACTGAACAACTGAAATATTTAAAATCAGAAAAATTCAAATTACCAACACAGTAACATAATTATTAGAAGATTATCAAGGACAGCTAATACAAGGCAGTTTTTATGAATATGAATTGTTAAAAACTAATAAAAAACAAGTTTTTTTGATTGAAAAAATTCTTAAAACTAGAGATAATAAAATTTTTCTTAAATGGTTAGGATTTTCCTCTAATCATAATTCATGGATAAATAAAAAAGATTTATTATAGAAAAAACAATATATATTATTTTTTTTTTTTTTTATAATTTTGTTTTATTTACTACAGCCATTTTGATTGATGATTTCTTTTTTAATGCATTTAAATCAATAGTAGTGTAGTCAGAATTATAATTTGTATCTACTGTAATAAGTTTCGTCCGTCAATGATTTGTTTAATATTAGGTCTTGCCCTAACACATTCTGATCAGGCAAGTTTTATTGCTTGATGCAAAAGTTTCTTCTCTTATTTTTACAGCAAGAAGAAATTGCTGGTCAATGCAGGCAATTAGTGCCAAAAAAGATTATATTATATTATTAAATATATATGGACAATCATACATATCTATGAAGCATGTTTGTGCCAAAAAAAATATTTATTATTTAAATTCTTTATATTAAATATTTATCCATGCAAATATACTGCAGGGATATCTATAAAATAAAAGATATATTAATTCTTTTCGAGTCTGATAAACTCTGATTTTTATTTGAATAAACTAGGGTTTATATACAATTTTGGATTCTTTAAAATCCATACAAATTTTATCTAGAGCAATAAATTATTGTAATTTATTGCTTAGTTACAAAGAATTTAAATTTGGGTTAGAAGAATGCATTATAATATTTTTGACCTAATTCATATCTATGTAAAGATCAATAACCAAAAATATGAATAATAATTATATGAATCATTATCATTCATTATACAAAAATAAAAATATGAAATATGATCATACAAAAATAAAATTAATATATTTGTATCATACAAGGCATTGCACTTGCATTCATACAAATATTAGTGAACAGATGTTCCACTTGAAATTGTTGACCTATGTCAGCATATTTTATCATAATGTTTAATAATAATTTTTAATCATTTACATTTGTGGAAATAATTTTATGTACAAAATAATTTTATGTACTTGGTCAAGATATACTACACTACAAGCGGAATTGTTTCCACTTTTCTATTTCTTAAAATTCTATCTGCTAGTATTTCTTGATATTTTAAGCATTCAATTGAGAGTGTTCTTTGTCTATAATTAGTATCAATTCAATTATTATTTATTATTTTCAACTAGAAAATACAAAAGTGATAACACTGACAATAACAAAATATAATACTACAAATTATAGTTAGCTTAATAATTTAATAAATTATTGTTAAATTATAGTTATAGTTCGGAAGTACTATTTAAATTTAGGGTATAATTAAAAGGTCCATCTTTTATACTAATATGTATAAGTAGCGATGGATCCGTCTAAAACTACATAAAAAGCAAAAGATATATTTAAAATTATAATATGAGCTTACAAACTTACTAACAACTGTGGGGTTAAAAATAAGTAACAAAAAAAAACAAAAAAAAAAAATAAAAAAAAAAATATAATTGTACAGTAATATAAAATTTAAAAAGAATTTCGTAAAATTTAAAAAAATATTATTATAAACATTGCAAGATTTGAAAATTTGAGCAAGAACACAAAAATTACAAAAGAAAATTAGAAGAAGAAAAAGAAGATGGATTTCTGTCATTTCTTATAAAGCTAGGAAGTTTATTAAAAATTTTTGGAGCAAGAATATCGAAGAAGTGACCAAAATGAGAAGTGCGGACTCGAGGAATCGAAGAAAGATTCCTATGATTAACTCTTAAATTATAATTTAAAATATGGCGTTGAGTTAAATAGCCCGACTTTATAAAGAATATTTTCAGAGTTTTGCAAAAACAAAGGTGACGAAAGTAGTATGTATATGCCGTTTCAGCGTCAGTAAAAGATCTTTGAGCTTTTTTAATGCCGTTTCAGAGGCAGGAGGAGCTTTTTTCGGCAGTTCTCCTACAGTTATGCAATAAAATTGCAATAAGTAAAAAGTTTTGTGCTTTTGAGTATTTTAGAATATCAGTTATGTTTAAATTTCAAATTAAAACAATAATAAGCTTAAACTAGTTTGAGTCTTTGAGTATTTTAAATTAAGCTTGGTTGTTAGGATATCAGTTATGTTTAAGTTTCAAATTAACATATTGTGCTTATTGTTCTTAATGAAATATGAAAAGTTTTAAAGCTTGGTTTAAATACACGCTTAATATTATCAAAGTTTAAGCTTGATTTAATATTTCCGTGAAAATTAAAAAAATGTTTTAAAAATTAAAAAAAATAAGCTTAAGCTATTGAGCTGAATATTCTTGATTAGATATGAAAAGTTTTTTAAATTTAGTTTATACTTAATATTATCAAAGTTTAAGCTTGATTTAATATTTACGTGAAAAATATAAAAAATTCAAAGCCGATAAAGCTCGTCCGTTATGTTTGAATATTAAACTTCCAACTGCCATTTTAAAGTTGAAAAGCTTAAAAAATCGATGGAAATTTTTTGTTTGATTATTACCTTAACTGCAAAAGTTTTGAAAAAAAAATGAAACAAATAAACGTTTGAAATTATATTATTAATAATATAAAGGCGTGATCATGAAATACAAATTGAAAACGTGATCAAGTTCAAATTAAAAAAAAAACAAAAAAAAAAACGGTCTGTGAAAGTCCGAAACATTCTGTGAAGGTCCGAAACGGTCTGTAAAGGTCCGAAAACGGTCTGTGAAAGTCCGAAAACGGTCTGTGAAGGTCCGAAACGGGCTGTGAAGGTCCGAAACAAGGGAGCCCCTCGGCGCGAGGGGCCTGTATTCAAGACTAGTTTCGGTCTGTGAAGGTCTGCAAACGGTCTGTGAAAGTCCGAGTAGGCCTGTTAAAGTCCGAAAAGGTCTGTGAAGGTCCGAAAACAGTCTGTGAAGGTCCGAAACGGCCTTTGAAGGTCCGAAACAAGGGGTCTCCTTGGCGCGAGGGTCCTGTATTCAAGACAAGTTTCGGTTTATGAAAGTCCGAAAAGGTCTGTGAAGGTCCGAAACGGTCTGTAAAGGTCAGTTAATAGTTTTAAAAATTTACTGCTCTATAGTGTATTTAGGTATCCCCACTTTTGTTTATGAAATCAGAGTTATAAATAAAAGGCTAGATATGTTATTAGTTTTTTTTATTATAATAAACAACAAAATGAATAGCAACAACAACAACAACAGTGGTAGCAGAAAAGCTATAGTTGATTTACAATTTGTTATTGGAAATAACAAACAATATTTTTTGAAAGAATTTTCTTGGATAGCTGATGGTTCTCTAATACCAGTGCTTTTTATATTTAAAGCACCGTACTCATTTGAAGAGTTAAATAGTGATGTTAAACAACAAAATGAGTACCACAAAAAAAAACATTAAACATAGCATGGATTGGAATGATGGCTTTTTTAATAGAGTATTTAAAAGTTAAAAATGCCTTTGAGGAACATTTAACAACTATATTTGATGTTTTTTATGTAAAAGGTCTTAAAAAAAAAGCAATTTTTAGACACTTTTATTTCAAATTCAGTAAAAGTTATCAATTTAGATAACAAAATTCCATCTCTACAGAAACTAAGAAATTACATCACCATTTGCCCTCACCATCATAATACAGAATATTTGTTGCAAAGATGTGCTGTAAAAAATGTATAAACTTGTAAATGTATTTAATAAAAGATAATAATAATTGGCTTTAAAAAATATTTGTTTTATTTATTGTTGCACAATATATTTTTTCTGACATAAACAATGGTATTTCATAAAATAGTCTAGAATAATTACACTGAGCTACATGTAAATTCATAGGAATATAAAAATATTCTTGTTCCAATTTCAGTTTATTCCTTTCAAAACATCTGTCGAAATACTTGAATACATATTCCCACACACACAGCTCCATTTAATTCAGCTCCATTATTATATGACATCACTGCTTGTATAAAGTCCAACATAAGGCAAAAGCGGGTGTACTCATCTAGTTCCAATGTTAGTTTTTTAGTTTGTACTGTATGATTGAATTTGAGTGGAAATTTATTTGAATTTAATTCAGGTTAAATGTTTGTAAAATCTACATAAAAAGCATGCCACTGCAAATAATTCATCTCGCTAATGACTTTGCGATGACGTTGGAAAATTATTGTTGCAGCTAAATTTTCAACATTAAATCCAATTTGTATTTTTATTGTTTGTTTTTTATCCAAATAGTAAATATAGCTTAATAAAAGATTTTTTTGTTGTGCTTCGTCGTTATCGTTATTGACATCGTTGTTTATTTGTTTTTCGATAAATACTTCAGCATTTGATGTTGGCTCCATGTTTTTTAAACTGTTAAAGTTTTATAACTCGAGTTTTGTATTTATAATTTTTATCATACACATTTTTTGAAAATTTTCCCAAAAATTATTTGTATTTTTTTATCGTTTTTGGGTGAGGATGACACTGTGTTGAATAAATTAATAAAATTTTTCATGCTCTTGCATTTACATCGCATCCATAAATATACACAACAATATTGTCCACAGACTGATGTAAGATCACTTTGTAAACGCTTATTGTTGAAAACAAAACATTTTGATTGATTTTGTATAAATTTCACAATCTCATTGTGGAATAGTGGATTTCCAAATGAATCAAAATATTCTACACTGCCTTGAACTGGCACGAAAATTGCTAACCAATGTGTTCCTTTTTCGGTAGAAATGTCGGTGTTTATTACTAAAATACCAGGTTTTGAAATATTTTTCGGTATTTGATCAAGAGCAAAAACACCTTTAAACAATTTACTTGTGACACTATTACATTTCAGCGCTTTCGTTATCTGAAGTGTATTCATTTTTTTGTAAACGAGAAATATCAATTAGCTGAGTATTTCCACTTATGTAGGCCGTTAAAAATTGAACTTTAAGTTTACCATTTATGAACACTATATCGAATTTTTCAAGCAAATTTATTAAATTATTAGTTGTTTTTTCATTGTCCATATGTCCAAAAAAGTAATACTTGATGTCTGTTCTTTTTATACCCTACACCTATAGAATAGGTAAAGGGGTATATTAACTTTGGTATGGTGTTTGTAACCACCTAAAGGAAGCGAGCTAGATATGGAAAAGTATATATATTTGTGATCAGCGTGACCTCCTTAGTCGATATAGCCACGTCCGTGCGTCCGTCCGTCCGTCTGTCCGTCCGTCCGTTTGTCCGTCCGTCCGTAGGCACGATAACTCAAAAAATAATGGAGCTATGTTGATGAAATCTTAACTGTAGGTTACTACTGCTGAAAGTACGGCGGGGATTGCAAATGGGCAAAATCGGCCCATGGGTTCGGATTCTGGACCTTTTAATAGGTCTAAGGGCTAACGAACATATATAAAAAATCTTGATAACTCAACAACTAATGACGCTATCTTCATAAAATTTGTGTTGTAGGGTACTGGTAATGAAACTACAGCGGTGATTGCGTACGGTGGGTATTATACAATGGGTCCGAACTTAGAACTTTTTGATCGAATTTAGGCCAAACGAGCATAATTTCGAAACCAATGAAGATAGAACCTCCAAATTTGGTATCAGGGTGTCTCTTTCTATTTACTTGGTGTACTTGAAATTTGGGCCCCATTGGAGAGGGGACCAGCCACACATTTCTAAAGACCTTGCAGAATATCTTTAAAATTAATAAAGGTAGAAGCTTTAAATTTGGCACAAGAGTGTTCTTTACTATTTCTTGTGTGTCCCCCTAATTTGGAATCTATTGAAGTGGTGGTTCAGTAACCCTCTTAGACCACCGAAGGTTTAAAAGCATCATCGAAATTAATAAAAATATTAACTTAAAATTGAGATAGAACGTTCCAATTGTGTACAAGGGTAAACTAGTATTGAAAGTATGACGGGGATTGCATATGGGAGAAATCGTACCATGGTTTCGGGTTCTGGAACTTTTAAAAGTTCAAAGGCTAACGAACATATATCTAAAAAGCAGTATAACTCAAAAAATAAAGCCCCTATTTTGATGAAATTTAAACTCTAGGTTACTAATAATGAAAGTTCCATGGGATTTGGTTCTGGTCGAGTTTGGATCAATTGAAGTGATGGTTCAGTATCCCTCTTAGACCTACCATGGTTTAAAAGCTTATAATCAAAATTATTTAAATTAGTAACTTAAAATTAAGATAGAACGTTCCAATTGTGTATAAGGGTTCACTAGTATTTAAAATACAGCGCGGACTGCATATGGGCGAAATCGTACCATGGTTTCGGGTTCTGGAACCTTTGAAAAGTTCAAGGGCTAACAAACATATATCTTAAAAATAGCGTAACTCAAAAAATGATGCCACTATTTTGAAGAAATTTAAACTGTAGGTTACTAGTATTGAAAGTATCATGAGAATTGTTCCTGGTCGAGTTCGGTTAATGAGTACGGATTATAGAAGCTTTTGATCGATTTGAAAAATTTGAATTATTAAATATATTATGCTTTGATTAGCTTTTTATCACAAAATTTAATAATTCAAATTTTTTAACTTTTGTAATTGAATCGAAATAAATACATTTTCATTTACTTCAAGTTTTTTTGTTTATACCCGTATGACTATATAGTCATTATACCCGTATAAAGTCAAAGGGTATAATAAATTTGCCATTACGTTTGTGACGCAGAGAAGAAGAGGGGGTAGATATAGACTCAAGTGTATGGATCGGATCAGAATCGAAAAATAAATCGATTTAGCGATGTATGTCCGTCCGTCCGTCCGTCATCACGATAACTCAAAAAATAAAGGAGCTAAGATTATGAAATTTTCACAAATTCGTTTTTATGCAAAAACCGGAATCGCTATTTAAATCCAGCCATTTTGGTCCATGGGTTCGGGTAGCTGCCATACAACTTCTTTTTTTATATGAGTGTTACTATTACAGCTGCGTGTCTAAAATTTTGCCAAAAGTAGTTTAGTTTTATGGCCAATGTTTCTGCAAAATTTGTGGTTTGTCTACTACAGAGGGTTCGAGTAGCTGCCATACAACTCCTTCTTTTATATAAGCATTACTCTACACCTAATAAAGCTGAATATTTTGAATTTTGCCAAAAGTAAATAACCGCATGATATAATGTATATGTTACGGTCATGCGGGTATCCCAGAGTTGACACAGTCTACTCTACCACACTCTTCCTCGTTTTTAATATTTTTAAATAGATAAATTAGTAAGAATTTGGAATATTTTTGAATAGAAAAAGTAATTAGAAAATGTTTTTTAGTACTATAAAGTTAATTTGGTTAGCCATGTCTTAAGAACAAACTAATAAAATCTTTTATGGTTTTAAAATGACTTATTAACTTCCCATTAAATTTGAACCAAATAGGTGTAGGGTATTTCTAAGTGGGTTGCACCGACTGACTGTTTCTTTACTTGTTAAATCTTTGGTTGGGAATTTATACTTTAATTCCTTTACAATAGTTTTACATTTTTCTTTTATTCCAGCCACAGCAAGGTTTTTAACAAATATTGCATTGTTATCGTCCGTACAGAATGATACATCTACTAGAGCGTATGCCAGCTTTAAATGAATAGGGATGCTCCACTACGCTTCCTTTTATATGTTTACGTAGACGTTGCGATTTTTATCAATTTCGATACTGGCATCGAATTAAATAATAAATTATTTACAACGTAATAAATTATTTACAACACTGGGCTGCGGGGCTGTTTTTGCATCAGCTCTGGTTTCTACTTTATCATTTGCACTCCAAACTGATCCATCTTTTTTTAATATTTCAATTTTAAATTTGATGTAGGTTGACGATAAATCTCGATATGTATCTCCATTTCCAAGCAAAACAAATTCAATAGTTAATGGTGACGCATCTAAAGAAGCTAAAGGATTGTATGCTACCTCTTCTGAACGCAATATACTTGTTTGTACTGGTAATGATGCAAAAAGATCAAGTTCAGATTTCATACACTCCATATTTAATTGAATATATCAGAGGTTTTAATTTGCTTTTTTCGTCGCTTCGACTTTAAATGTGTCTTTTTAGAAACTGCTCGTCGTTCTATACTGCTTCGTCTTTTTATGACTTTTCACCTTCCACCATACATCGAATGCAGTTGATAAACAATCAATATTTGTAGGTATTCTGCAATTTTCTACGTTGATAGCTCTTAATGCACGTACTTTGCTACTTCCAAAAACAGATGATTGAACTATATCTGAATATATCATCATCATTCCATTCATTTCTTCTTTATTATTAGCTAAAGTTAATTTAAATAGTTCAGATAATTTTGTTTTGAAATTTTTTATATTTTGTTTTTGTCGAAATAATTCATTTAGCAATGTTTTTATACTATAACTGTAATTAACTTTTATAAAGAAGCTGTCTTCATCAAAAGTTTGTGATATTCGAATTAGACTTTTTTTGTTTTGATCTGCTACTTTTTGAAAAGTTAAATTATCATAATTTTTAGTATTAGAAATATATGTCAAAACTTCATTAAAAAATTCTTTGAAAACTTGGTTTCGAGTAAATCCCGGATTAGGAGTTATATTTTTAATAAGCGTTGGCAAAAAATTAAATTTCTAATCATCCAAATGTAATTCCGAATCGTCATATGAATAATATGTGTAACCTATAGATTTGGTTACTTTAATTTTTTCAAGAGGTTTTTAAATGTTTCTTACATAAACATTATACTCTCCAATATTAATAAGAGCACAATTCTATTGTTAAATTTTTCCGTTTGTAGGAAATCGTTCAGATAAACTTCTGAAAGACCTACTCTCCAGTTTCCGTTTCTTAAATCAAAGTGAATAGGCAATTTATTTTCGAATGAAGCTAAAGTGTTGTCTGGAAAAAGTTTTAAATTATCATTACTAAACAATGTTGCATAGAAGTCATCTTGACTATCCATCTTTGTTAACTTCTTTTAAGACATAAAATGTTGCACTATTTATATGTTGTCCATTCCGGTGTTGATGAAGTTCTTAGTTTTGGACTTCTTAGTAAAGGTTTTAATTTTCGTTTTTTTGTTTCAGGAAACTGTGAAAGAATAGTTGAGGAAATTGAGCTACCGGCCGATCTTAGTGTCTTCTTTTTTTCAGGAGATGGTACAGCAACGGAAATTACATCACCACTTGGTGTTTCAAACATTCGATAATCAGAACTTAGAGATGGTCTTTGTACTAGTTTTTCGTCTTTCAACATTTCAGTTTGAGCTAATTTCCTAAATGAATTTTCATCATCTAAATCGATATCTATATCTGAATACTCTTTTTTAGGATCATATTCAAACACTTCATCAGTAACTAATGGTACAAATTTAGTCTGTGTTGATGTTGATTTGTATTTAGGTAATTCAGTTTCTCCATATGCATTTCGTTTAGAAAAGAATTTTGTTTGAGTACCTGACACCTGTATCAAATGTAAGATTATTAGCCTTTTCAGGTAATTTTTTTGCGTGTCTTTTGTTAATTCCATATTTGAGGAGATTTTGACGATATAAGTAGCAATTTTGCAATGGTTTTAAGTTTTTATCATATAAAACTTTTTTCATTTTTTGATCTAATAAATCCAAGTTTTTATCATCTTGAAATAATTTACTAAATTTTGAAAATATTTCTGGTGACATAACAATCATTCGCTACATTATGTATTACTGAGTAATTTCCCTATTACACCAGATAATATAGTTCCGATTAAAGTTGGTAAGAACCCACCATGTTGAACTAATATTTTTCTTTTGGCTTTTATACTTTTCTTAGCACAGGCTAGAAATCTTAATTATTTTTTATGTTTTTTTAATTTTGCTTTTTGTGCCGATGATATTTTATTATTACCATTTAATATATTGATTGCAATTTCACCAATAGTTTTTATAATATCGTCATCACAATATTTAAGAATTTTTTTACGATATTTCTGTTGTTACCCTTTCCTAGTACATGTAATATATGTTGGTTTTTCTTCAATCGTTTCATACTTTTGACAGTTGTTATTCAAATCACCCGTATCACAGAAACATATACAATATTCTTTGGAAAAAATATTAGTTCTAATACGAAATAAATCGTTAATGTCTTGTGTTAAATCCAACACAATATAACCATGAGGTTTTGATGTTGACTCATTATATACTCTCAAGAAACCCTTTATATTTTCTGAATATAGTTGCCTAGCAAGAGGAAAAATCTTCGATTTGTCTCGAGGATTTTTGAAAAGCACTAAATATTTACAATTTAATGAAATATCTCTTAAAAATTTTCCCTGATGAAAAACGTTTTCTGTTAACAATATAATAGATAAATTACTATGGTGTGAAGTGAACCTTTAGTAAATAGTTCACATACCTCTTTATTTGCAGAATCTAACATTAAGTCATCTAGAACAATTAACGTAGGTTTATTTTCATTACCACTAAATTCTTTTGGGATACTGGTATAAAAGTCTATATAAGGAAAAGTTAGATTTTTTGGAATAGCAGAAATTTCTGGGTTACACCATTTTATTGTTTCAATTTGCGGAGAAATCAATCTATCAATATTTTCAATTAAATTACACACAAATGTTGTTTTCCCACATCCAGATCGTCCCGCTATCATCATTGTAAATGGATGAAGAAAATAATCATTTTTGGTGTGTGTCTGATAAGAAACTGAATTTAAAATACAATTTAGAGATCATATAAAAGCAGCGAACATATTCTTAGTACTGTCATTTTGAATTATGGAAGTGGAGGAGTTCTTAAATATTTTTTCCTCCTTCTTATTAGATGATCATAAGAAACTAATATTACATCTATATAAACACATTAAAAACTTTTCTGGAGTAAATAAATTCACTTCAATTTATGGTACTCATTGTACCCTTTGTCCGTGGGCATATGATAATTCTACTTCTGGACCGGACACATGTGAATGTCATACAATAGAAAATTATAGAATCACTTTAGAAAATTTAATTATATGGTACGAGAATCATGTCGAGGCTACAAGTTGTGTCAGATATTCATAGAGGCGATAAATGAAACTTTACACGAACAAATTTATTCAAAAGGGTTTAAATGATACTTGGCAAATTGATTTGGTTGAAATGATTCCATATGCAAAATTTAATAAGGCATATAAATATTTATTAACCGTTATTGATAAATTTTCAAAATTTGCGTATGCTGAACCGATTAAAAAAAAAAGCGCTGATAATGTTTTAATCGCAATGAAAAATATTTTTAAGCGTGCTGGTAAAAAACCAAAAAAAATAAAATTTGATCAAGGTACGGAATTTTTCAACAAAAAATTTCAAAATCTAATGAGGAAATATAAAATTAACCATTATCATACATATTCAGAACTAAAAGTATCAATTGTAGAACGTTTAAATACCCTAAAAAACATGATGTGGAAACAATTCAGTTTACTGCGCACATATAAATGGTTACCTATTCTGCCATTGCTAATAGAAAAATATAACTCTACATATCATCATACAATTCCACCTAAAAATGTTACAAAGAAAAATGAGAAATTTTTATTAAAAACTGTCTACAATAAATTAAAACTATTCCGAAAAGCAAAATACAAAGTTGGAGATTTTGTTCGTATAAGTAAATTTAAAGGTATATTTGCAAAAGCTTATGAACCTAATTGGTCAACAGATATTTATACAATAGCGAAAATGAAAAGAACTGATCCAATAACATACAATTTACTTGATTACACACAAAAACAAATAAAAGGCAGTTTTTATGAACCTGAACTTACATCTGTTAAATTTCCTAATGTTTACCTTGTAGAAAAAATAATAAGAAAAAAAGGAAATCAAGTTTTGGTTAGGTGGCTTGGCTTTGATAAAAACCATGATTCATGGATAAATAAAAAAGATATTATTTAATGAATAATAATTTATTAACTTTTAGTAAAACATGCTATGCTGTTATTTAATATTAAAAACAACTTTTTAAAACCAAGTTTTATATTTTTTTTTTTTTTTTTTAACTTGAACTTGATCACGTTTTCAATTTGTATTTCATGATCACGCCTTTATATTATTAACAATATAATTTCAACGTTTATTTGTTTCATTTTTTTCAAAACTTTTGTAGTTAAGTTAATAATCAAACAAAAAATTTCCATCGATTTTTTAAGCTTTTCAACTTTAAAATGGGAGTTGGAAGCTTAATTTTCAAACATAATGGACGAGCTTTATCAGCTTTGAATTTTTTAAATTTTTCACGTAAATATTAAATCAAGCTTAAACTTTGATAATATTAAGTATAAACCAAATTTAGAAAACTTTTCATATCTAATTAAGAATATTCAGCTCAATAGCTTAAGCCTATTTTTGTTAATTTATAAAACTTTTTTTAATTTTCACGGAAATATTAAATCAAGCTTAAACTTTGATAATATTAACTTTGTATTTAAACCAAACTTTAAAAACTTTTCATATTTAATTAAGAACAGTAAGCACAATATCTTAAGCTTATTACTGTTTTATATTTAAATTTAAATATAACTGATATCCTAACCGCCAAGCTTAATTTATAATACTTAAAGACTCAAATAAGCTTAAGCTTATTATTGTTTTAATTTGAAATTTAAACATAGCTGATATTTAAAAAACTTTTTATATCTAATTAAGAATATTCAGCTTAATAGCTTAAGCTTATTTTTTTAATTTATAAAATTTTAAACTTTGATAATATTAACTTTGTATTTAAACCAAACTTTAAAAACTTTTCATATTTAACTAAGAACAGTAAGTACAATATCTTAAGCTTATTACTGTTTTAATTTGAAATTTAAACATAACTGATATTCTATCCTCCAAGCCTTATTTAAAATTCTCAAAGACTCAAACTAGCTTAAGCTTATTATTGTTTTAATTTGAAATTTAAACAAAACTGATATTTAAAATACTTTTCATATCTAATTAAGAATATTTAGCTCAATAGCTTAAGCTTATTTTTTTTAATTTATAAAACTTTTTTTTAATTTTCACGGAAATATTAAATCAAGCTTAAACTTTGATAATATTAACTTTGTATTTAAACCAAGCTTTAAAACTTTTCATATTTGATTAAGAACAATAAGCACAATATCTTAATATAAATTTTTAAACCTATTAGCGGACCTTTTCGGAATTTCACAGACCGTTTTCGGACCTTCACAGACCGTTTCGGACCTTCACAGACCGTTTCGGACTTTCACAGACCGTTTTCGGACCTTCACAGACCGTTTTCGGACCTTCACAGACCGTTTGCGGACCTTCACAGACCGAAACTAGTCTTGAATACAGGCCCCTCGCGCCAAGGGGCCCCCTTAGCACCGTCATGCAGTTTTTATGAACTTGAACTTACATCTGTTAAGTTTCCTAATGTCTACCTTGTATAGAAAAAATAATAAGGTAAAAAGAAATCAAATTTTGGTTAGGTGGCTTGGCTTTGATAAAAATCATGATTCATGTATAAATAAGAAAGATATTATTAAATGAATAATAATTTATTAACTTTTAGTAAAACATGCTATGCTATTTAATATTAAAAACAACTTTTTAAAACCAAGTTTTATATTTTTTTTTTTTTTTTTTTGTAATTTGAACTTGATCACATTTTCAATTTGTATTATGTACAATATTATTAATGAATTTGTATATGAAATAAATATAAATGGAACTGAAAATAAATGGTACAATAGTGACTTAAATAGATTAAAAATGCAAAAAATAAATATGTATGAAAAAGCCAAGTACACAAATGATGTTAATGATTGAAATAATTATAAAAGTGTTAGAAACTTATATAAAAGTCAAATAAGCTATGCAAAAAATCAATATGTTATAAATAACATTGAAAGTGCTGTAGATCAAAAAGACATGTGGAAAAAGATTAAAAAATATATATTAAAAAACAATATACATAATGAAATAAATGAAGTGATATTTGATAATGTTTTAATAGACGATCCTTATAAAATAGCTAATAAACTTAACGAATATTTTGTTAATAGTATTAATGAAATAAATAATAGTATAAATACGAGAACTTTTATAGATGCAATACCAAACAAGAACAATAGGTTTAATTTTAAAAAAATTTCAAAAAATTAACTTAAAATATTAATTATGAATATGAAAAATAAAAAAGATAATTTTTTGATAAGTCCTCAAATGATTGTTGACATTTTTGAATTAGTTGGAGAAAATTTATTATCAATAATAAACAGCTCATTAGAAATGGGAGTATTTCCTGATAACTGGAAAGAAACTATAGTTGTACCCATTGAAAAAACAAAAAAAGTACCCATGAGTGAAACAAAAAAAGCTAATGAGTTTAGACCGGTAAACACATTATCGATGTGTGAAAAATTTTGGAAGCAGTAGTGAATGAACAGTCGGTGAGTTACTTTGAAAGTAATAATTTAATCTCTGAATACCAATCAGGGTTTCGAAAAAACCATAGTTGCGAGTCACTTATAAATTTAGTAACTACTAACTGGAAAATAGCAACTCATGAAAAAAAAGTAATAGTTGCTGTTTTTCTTGATTTGAGAAGGGCATTTGAAACAATTAGTAGGAATATTTTACTCTCCAAACTTCAGCGTTATGGTGTAAGGGGTAATGAATTGAAATGGTTTTTATCATATCTTACAAACAGATATCAAAGGACTAAAGTTAATAGGGTAGTCTCTGAATCAATAAATGTAACACTGGGTGTACAACAAGGCTCGGTGCTGGGCGTTTTACTTTTTTTAATATATATTAACGACATGGAAATGTGGGTAACTTTATGTAAGCTTCTGCTTTTCGCTGATGATGCATTATTATATGTGGTTGGAAGTTCGGTGGAAGAATGCATAGAAAGTATTAATTTTGATTTAAATAAACTTAATGATTGGTTTGATATGAATAAGTAAAAACTAAATGTAGAAAAAACTAAATGTATGTTTATTAACTGTGAAACAAATGACAATGTTAAAATTGGTAATCAAATAGTAGAGAAAATACATGAAATTAAATATTTAGGCATAATTATAGATAGGAAATTAGAATTTAAACAACATATAAACTGTATTTGTAAAAAAGCTAGCTAAAAAAATCTATTTTTTATCGCGAATTCGAAATCAATTAAAGTTTCAAATTGCAATTCATATTTATAGTACTATAATTAAGCCTCATTTTGAGTATTGTTCAACAGTAATATTTATGTCAATAAATGCAGATAAAGATAGGTTACAGAAATTACAAAATAAAGCTATGAGAATAATACTCAAAGTAAATAGATACACAGCAATTAATTACATGTTGAGAACTTTAAAATGGTTAAGTGTTAAACAAAGAATTATATTGAATGTATTAGTAATAGTATATAAAATGAAAAATAATGCATATCCAAATTATTTATGTAGTAGATTAACATATTGTAAAGATATTCATAATTATAATTTAAAAAATGCACAAAATTTTAGATTAGAATTATTTAGGGATGAAAGAACTAAGAATTTATTAATGTATAATGCGCTAAAAATGTTTAATGAATTGCCAATCGAAATTAAAAATATAAACAATATTAATAAATTTAAAAAACAGGTTACAGAATTAAAAATATAAACAAAATTAATAAATTTAAAAAACAGGTTACAGAATTGTAAAAATTAATTTTTAATTAGATGTAAATAACTAACTATATATATAAATTTTAAGAAACTGAATTATATTATGTAAATGGAATATTAACCAAATAAATGAAATGAAATGAAAAAAAATGAAATGTATTTCATGATCACGCCTTTATATTATTAATAATATAATTTCAAACGTTTATTTGTTTCATTTTTTTTTTCAAAACTTTTGTAGTTAAGTTAATAATCAAACAAAAACTTTCCATCGATTTTTTAAGCTTTTCAACTTTAAAATGACAGTTGGAAGCTTAATTTTCAAACATAATGGACAAGCTTTATCAGCTTTGAATTTTTTAAATTTTTCACGTAAATATTAAATACAGCTTAAACTTTGATAATATTAAGTATAAACCAAATTTAAAAAACTTTTCATATCTAAATAAGAATATTCAGCTTAATAGCTTAAGTTATTTTTTTTTAATTTATAAAACTTATTTTTAATTTTCACGGAAATATTAAATCAAGCAACTTTGATAATATTAACTTTGTATTTAAACCAAACTTTAAAAACTTTTCATATTTAATTAAGAACAGTAAGCACAATATCTTAAGCTTATTACTGTTTTATATTTAAATTTAAACATAACTGATATCCTAACCGCCAAGCTTAATTTATAATACTCAAAGAATCAAACTAGCTTAAGCTTATTATTGTTTTAATTTGAAATTTAAACATAACTGATATTTAAAAAACTTTTCATATCTAATTAAGAATATTCAGCTCAATAGCTTAAGCTTATTTTTTTTAATTTATAAAACTTTTTTTTAATTTTCACAGAAATATTAAATCAAGCATAAACTTTGATAATATTAACTTTGTATTTAAACCAAGCTTTAAAACTTTTCATATTTCATTAAGAACAATAAGCACAATATCTTAATTTGAAATTTAAACATAACTGATATCCTAACAACAAAGCTTAATTTAAAATACTCAAAGACTCAAACTAGTTTAAGCTTATTATTGTTTTAATTGAAAATTTAAACATAACTGATATTCTAACCGCTAAGCACATAAAATACTCAAAAGCACAAAACTTTTTACTTATCGCAATTTTATTGCATAACTTTAGGAGACCTGCCGAAAAAGGCCCCTCCTGCCGCTGAAACGGCATTAAAAAAGCTCAAAAAGCTTTGCATATACATACTACTGACGAAGCGGAAGAATATAAAGTTTTCTAAAAAGAGGAAAGCTGGAAGTGAAACGATTTTTTCTTGAAATTATTCGAATAGCATGTTTATGACTATATAACAACCCGCATATTCTGCTAAAATAAGTTCCCCCCCAAACAGCTATACCATATTGAAGTTTTGAGTTAAATATAACTAAGTAAACTGTTTTTAAGAGGACCAAAGAACAAAATTTCAGCAAATAGTACAGATGACGGTTGACGTTGTTTAAACTTTTTTTCAAATAAGAACAGTAATCTGACCAATTTAAACCATTATCAATTAAAATTCCAAGATATTTAAAGATTTTAACACAATCAATAGTAAAACAAGATTCACAACATGAGAAGTTGTCTATAAAAGAAAACATGTATGAGTAATCATGAGAAATGGGGAATTTTTTACAATTAGGAGAATGATACATTAGAGAATAATCTATATTAGAAAGATTTGACAGACTGAAACACATAACACATTTTGGACTGATAACTAATTTGTGCAAATAAAACCGTTATCTAATTAGGTTTCGATCAAAGTTTAAGTTACAAGCAATTTCGAAAAAATTTTTCAAGAATAGGTAAGACAGGTATCGCCAGCAAATGGTGTAAGTTTACCATAGAATTTCAGGGAGAATAGAAAATTAATATAAATGTTAAACAAGATAGGCCCAATGACTGATCCTTGAGGTACACCAACTCAAACATGTTTTAAAGAACTAAAACTTCCCCTAATTTTTGTTCTTTGTTTTCGCTCATTGAGATAGGAGCTAAACCAATCCAAAATAAAACCGCGAAAACCAGTTTTATATAGTTCCTCTAAAAGTATCCGATGACAAACAGTGTCGAATGCTTTAAAAATATCAATAAATAATGCAGAAGTAGAATTACCATTATTTAAGCTATTGTATATTTCCCCGTAAAACTTTAAAAGAGCATCTTCGGTGCTTTTACCAGTAGTGAAACCAAATTGATTAGTATTAAAAAATTTTGTTTCGTTTAACAAGTTTACAATGCGTTTTTTGATAGCCTTTTCAAAAATTTTAGATATCGGAGAGAGAAGAGAGATAGGTCGGTAATTATTTACATTTAACGAAGAACCTTTTTTAAACAAAGGAATAACCTCTGCAATTTTTAAATCTGCAGGAAAATGTCCAGAATGAACACTGAATTTAAAAATAAAACACAATACATAGACAAAATATAAAGAAATTTCTTTGAGAATTCTATTTGAAACTTTATCGTAAGATATAGAAACACTATTATCCAAATTGCAGATTAGTTTGTGCATTTCCAAAGAAGTAAAGTCAAAAAAATTAAAACTATTGCACTGGAATGAATCGTCGATAATTAAAGGAAAGGAGGACAGATCGATAACATCAGAATTTGAAATTAACTCATTTGTAACATTAATAAAGTATGTATTAAAATAATTTGCAATAGTTAAAGGATTGGTCACAATATTATTTTCAATCTCAAGCGTGATATCATTATTCGGAAGATTTTTATTTAAAATTTCATTAACTACCTTCCATTCATTTTTAGGATTACCACGATTCCTATTAATTTTTAAAATAAAATAGTTATCTTTACACCTAATAACATCTGTTTTAATTTTTTTACATAGTTTTTTATAACTTAGTTTAAGACGAATATTATTAGGACGAGTTTTAACTAAGGAACACATTTTATTTCTACGTTTTATTAAATTTAATAAAGAACGAGTCATCCAAGGTTTTAATTTTGTTGCAGAATTACGAAAAACTTGACAAGAACAATTATTAATATGACTATATAGAATATCAAAATATACTAAATAGAATATCACAAAAATTATAATAAGCAAGAGAAGCATCAGCAGAATTATATACACTAGACCAGCACTCAAACTTTAACCTATCCCTAAGTTCAGAAAAATTGATTACAGAAAAATTATAAGAATTATTTCTCCTATTATGAACTTTAATATTATTGAAAAAACAAGGAAGAGTGTAGTAGAGTAGACTGTGTCAACTCTGGGATACCCGTATGACCGTTATATAAACATTATATTATTATTATAAATATAATTACTTTTGGCAAAATTTCAAACATACCAGCTTTATTAGGTGTAGTGTAATGCTCATATAAAAGAAAGAGTTGTATGGCAGCTACTCGAACCCTCTGCAGTAGACCAACCAAATTTGGCAGTAGCTTTGACCATTACACTAAACTATTTTTGGCAAAATTTCAGGCACCTAACTTTAATAGGTAAAGAGTAATGCTCATATAAAATAAGAAGTTGTATGGCAGCTACTCGAACCCTTTGCAGTAGACCAACCAAATTTTGCAGTAACTTTGGCCATTACACTAAACTACTTTTGCCAATTTCAGACACGTAGTTGAAATAGGTACAGAGAAATACTCATATAAAAAAAGAAGTTGTATGGCAGCCACCCGAACCCATGGACCAAAATGGCTGGATTTAAATAGCGATGACGGCTATTGCAAAAAAACGAATTTGCGAAAATTTCAAGATTCTAGCTGCTTTAGTTTTTGAGTTATCGTGCGGACGGACGGACGGACGGACAGACGGACAGACGGACGGACATACATAGCTAAATCGGTTTTTTTTTCGATTCTGATCCGATCCATACACTTGAGTCTATATCTACCCCCCCTCCTTCTCTGCGTTACAAACGTAATGGCAAATTTATTATACCCTTTGACTATATAGTCATACGGGTATAATAAATAAATAAAGATATTAAGCAATGATCAGTTATTTGCAAATCTAAGACTTCATTGGAATAAGAAAAATTATTATTGATTCCCTGTCGTATAAATAGATGGTCAAGGCAAGTTCCAGAGGATAATCGTGTAAGTGCCCAAATAACTGAACTGAGACCAAAAGATGACAAAAGTGCTAAATAATTATCAACATCAGAATTATTGATCAGTACAATATTTATGTTAAAATCACTTAATAAAATAAGTTTTTTTGAAGAAATAGTAGATAAAAAACTTGATAATTCTTCCACAAAGACACCAATACTTATACCGTGTAATTTATAAATGCAAATGAAACAAAAACTCACACCATTAAAATCAATTATAACCTTCAACAAATCACACGAAACAAAATTGAAATGGAAAAACTTACAATTAAGATCACTTCTAAGATGAACAGCTACACCACCAGCAGAATAAGAATTATTGCAACAAACTTGAAGATTAAAATTTGGAATACAATAATTCTCCTTTTCTTCGTCAAAAATCCATATTTCAGTAAGAAATATAACGTCAGGCAAAATTGCGAGTGATTCAAGATAGCTTAAAATATGAATAAAGTTCTTCCTCAAACTTCTGATATTTTGATGAAATACTAAAATATTTGAAGGAGAATTAGACATAATGTAAGTAAAAATAATTCACATCTTACATGGATTTCTTTATTATCAGCATATTCCAATTGAAAATGTCTGTAAAATATTTGTTCACTATTTATAACTCCATCAATATCAAGTTCTTTTGAAATTAATTCCTGTCTAAAAGCCTCAATAGCCTCACATATAGAAACATATTGCCGTACTGAGTCAGCTTTATCTCTTAATAATTGTTCATCTGATTGTAAAGTAGTAATTGGTGTTGTTGATGTTTTGTTGTAGTTGTTGTTGTAGTAATTTTTGATTCAATTGTTGTTGCTTTCACCAATTCTGATGAAATTACATGTTTTAACAGTTGAACTGATAAATTTACTTTCACTGTTTCATTATTTAGAAGTAATATATAAAAGTCTTTACCATAAGTACAGACTACCATAAGTTGATTCATCTAACCTTATATTTGATATTGGAGCTGAATTTACTTGAATTGTTAACAAGCAGAATATGAAAAAAACTAATATTTTCATAGTTATTTAAAAAGAAAGTATAATGTGTTTTCGTTAAAGCTTAATGAAGTAATGTTTTATTAGAAATTTAAATATATGTATTATAGAAATTTCTTGGTTGTGTACAAATTTAACTTGACTTATAATAGACGACGCATACATAAAAAGCGGTAAAAAATTATCTCTTGCATATCCATTAGCTTCCATATCTAAAATCTAAATATTCTTCTTTTAAGTTTTCAAGTAATTTTCTAAAATTAGTCAACATATCACCAATTTTTGATTTATTATTTTTTTCATTGTATGTATTTTCTATTGAAGCTATATATATATAATTCCTTCTTCAATTCGTTTTCTTATAATTGACTTTTTTAACTCAATTTGATTTGCTTCTTATTCATTTGTTTTGAAAGATAATGATTCAATATGTTGTGAAATTCTTTTATTCTTATCTTTTGGTAATATATTTGAAATATTTTTCTCAAACATCTCCCAATCATCCTCTTCAGTAAATGGACAATCTCCATTAAAGTGATTAGCTATTTGATTTTTATTTGATGTTAACCTAATTATACCAACAATAGAAATATCTCCACCATATACTTCAATTTTAATATGTTGCCAATCCAATGGAGATAATACTAATTTATTAGTTATTGACTCACCATTTATAATTTTTAAAACACATGTTTTTTGTCCACCTTCTGGTGTTGTATATATCTCGAAAAAATTATGAAATATTTGCAAATTAATTATTTTGATTGAGGACCATTTTTGTCCACAAATACAATATTTATTACCATGTAGAATGTTAGCAGCCCAATACATTATGATGCGTATTATATTATACGCTACACCTATGAAAAAGGAAAAGGGTATATTAACTTTGGTATGGGGTTTGTAACCACCTAAAGGAAACGAGCTAGATATGGAAAAGTATATATATTTGTGATCAGCGTGACCTCCTGAGTCGATATAGTCCGTCCGTAAGCACGATAACTCAAAAACTAATGGAGCTATCTTGATGAAATTTGAACTGTATGTTACTAGAACTTAAAGTACGGCGGGGAATTAATATGGGCGAAATCGGCCCATGGGTTCGGATTCTGGACCTTTTAATTGTTCTAAAAGCCAAGGAACATATAAAAAAAAAAGTAAAGAAACAGTCAGTCGGTGCAACCGACTTAGAAATACCCTACACCTATATGGTTCGAATTTAACGGGAAGTTAATAAGTCATTTTAAAACCATAAAAGATTTTATTAGTTTGATCTTAACACATGGCTAACCAAATTAACTTTATAGTACTAAAAAATATTTTCTAATTACTTTATCTATTCAAAAATATTTCAAATTCTTACTAATTTATCTATTTAAAAATATTAAAAAACAAAAAAACTTGAAATAAATGAAAATATATTTATTTCGATTCAATTACAAAAGTTAAAAAATTTTAATTATTAAAATTTGTGATAAAAAGCTAAAAAAAGCATAATATATTTAATAATTCAAATTTTTCAAATTGATCAAAAGCTTCTATAATCCGAACTCATTAACCAAACTCGACCAAAACCAATTCTCATCATACTTTCATTACTAGTAACCTACAGTTTAAATTTCATCAAAATAGCGGCATCATTTTTTGAGTTATGCTATTTTTAAGATATATGTTTGTTAGCCCTTGAACTTTTGAAAGGTTCCAGAACCCGAAACCATGGTACGATTTCGCCTATATGCAGTCCGCGCTGTATTTTAAATACTAGTGAACCCTTGTACACAATTGGAACGTTCTATCTTAATTTTAAGTTATTATTTTTAGTAATTTCGATTATAAGCTTTTAAACCTTGGTAGGTCTAAGAGGGGTTCTGAACCACCACTCCAATTGATCCCAATTTAGGTGGCCACACAAATAGTAAAGAACATCCTTGTGCTAAATTTGAAGCTTCTACATTTGTTTCAAGTTGCTATCTTTATTAATTTTATAGATATGCTTTAAGGTCTTCCGAAATGTGTGCCTGGCCCCCGACCCACTACTCCAAAAATCAAGGACAATAGGGAAATAGGAATGGACACCTTGATACCAAATTTGGAGGTTCTATCTTCATTGGTTTCGGAATTATGCTCGTTTGGCCTAAATTCGATTAAAGAGTTCTATGTTCCGAACCTATGGTCGAATCTTCCAGTATACCTACATGACCCTTACCGACCCAGTATACCTACTTTATTCTTTATTTTTAATGAAACAAAATTAAGCAATCATAAAATTTTTTATTTGCAGCAAGTAGTAAATCTGCTAATGAAAAAAGTAGTAGAAAGCGTAAAAGGCATCCCGAATTGTGTTCTAGTTTTAAAGGTATGGCGGGGATTACACAATGTCGAAATCGGGGCATGGTTTCGGCATCAATTCAATTACAAAAGTGAAAAAATTTGAATTATTAAATTTTGTGATAAAAAGCTAATCAAAGCATAATATATTTAATAATTCAAATTTTTCAAAATTGCAATTATTTTAAATTATTAGTTGATGTACCTATTAGAAAAGTTTATAAACGCAAAATATGCTATAAATATGTTTCTAAAGTACAATTACAATTTTAGAACTTTTCATATAATTCATTTAAATATAAATATAAATTTTACATAAATGAGCAAGTACCTTTGAATATAGCTTAAGTATTGTACACAATGTCTTAATTATATATCACCTTTGGTAATAATTCAATAAAATATATGATATAATTAACATTAAAAAAAAGAAATTTAACCGTTTATTAAAAAAATATTTTGTTTGTAATTTATAAAATATTATACAAAATATGTTTTATGGTAAAATTCTTAGCCTTTCAAAAATATAACAGTGTTAAATAAAAACGGAAATAGGAAGGAACCCTCGTGTATCAAATTTATAGTTTCTATCTTCTTGAATTTCGAAGATAAGCTTTTTAGTTTTGGGATTTCTTAGGAGGCATCTGAACCAATACTACAGTTAAATCTAAATTTCGGAGACACATAAGAAATAGGAAATATATTCTTTGGCTTCGAAATTATACTCGTTTGTCCTCAGATCGATCAAAAGTCTCTAGAATCCGAACTCATTATCCGCACTCGACCAGAACCAATTCCCATGGTACTTTCATTATTAATAACCTAGAGTTTAAATTTCATCAAAATAGCGGCATTATTTTTTGAGTTATACTGCTTTTAAGATATATGTTTGTTAGCCTTTGAACTTTTAAAGGTTCCAGAATTCGAAACCATGGTACGATTTCGCCCATATGCAGTCCCCGTCATATTTTCAATACTAGTTAACCCTTGTACACAATTGAAACGTTCTATCTTAATTTTAAGTTATTATTTTTTGTAATTTCGTGGATAAGCTGTTAAAACTTGGGGGGTGTAAGAGGGGTACTGAACCACCACTCTGATTGATCCAAAATTAGGAGAACGCGCAGGAAATAGTAAAGAGCACCCATGTACCAAATTTGAAACTTCTAAATTTGTTTGAAGTTACTATCTTTATTAATTTCGAAAATATGCTTTAAGGTCTTCGGAACTGTGTGGCTGGTCCCCAACCCACTACTCCAATTGGTCCCAAATTTCAAGGACACTAAGGAAATAGAAAGAGACACCCTGATACCAAGTTGGGAGGTTCTATCTTCATTGGTTTCGGAATTATGCTCGTTTGGCCTAAATTCGATCAGAAAGTTCTAAGTTCCGAACCCGTTGTACATTACCCACCGTACGCAATCACCGCCGTAGTTTCATTATCAGTACCCTACACCACAAATTTTATGAAGATAGTGTCATTAGTTGTTGAGTTATCGTAATTTTTTATATATGTTCGTTAGCCCTTAGACTGATTAAAAGATCCAGAATCTGACCTTTGGGGTGATTTCGCCCATATGCAGTCCGTGCTGTATTTTAAATACCAACTAACCCTTGTACACAAGTGGAACGTAATATATTAATTTTAAGTTACTATTCTTAGTAATTTCATTTATAAGCTTTTAAACCTTGGGAGGTCTAAGAGGGGTACTGAACCACCACTCCAATCGATCCCAAATTAGGAGGATACACAAGAAATAGTAAAGAACACCCTTGTGCCAAATTTAAAGCTTCTACGTTTTTTCAAGCTGCTATCTTTATTAATTTTAAAGATATTCTTCAAGGTCTTCAGAAATGTGTGGCTGGTCCCGGACCCACCACTCCAATTGGCTCCAAATTTCAAGGACACTAAGGAAAAAGAAAGAGACACCCTGATACCAAATTTGGAGGTTCTATCTTCATTGGTTTCGAAATTATGCTCGTTTGGCCTAAATTCGATCAAAAAGTTCTAAGTTCCGAACCCATTGTGCATTACCCACCGTACGCAATCACCGCCGTAGTGACGCCACTACAACACAAATTTTATGAAGATAGCGTCATTAGTTGTTGAGTTATCGTGATTTTTTATATATGTTCGTTAGCCCTTTGACCGATTAAAAGGTCCAGAATCCGAACCCATGGGCCGGTGTCGACCATATGAAATCCCCGGCTTACTTTCAGTTTTAGTAACCTACAGTTAAAATTTCATCAAGATAGATCCATTATTTTTTGAGTTATTGTGCCTACGGACGGACGGACGGACATAGCTATATCGACTAAGTGGTCACGCTGATCACAAATATATATACTTTTCCATATCTAGCTCGCTTCCTTTAGGTGGTAACAAACACCATACCAAAGTTAATATACGCCTTTACCTATTCTATATAAGTAGGGGATAACTCAACAACTAATGGCGCAACAATCATGAATTTTATGATGTAGGTTACTAGTAATGAGACTATGGCGGGTACAGCGTACGAACGAGTTCGGACCATGGGTTCGGATCATATAAGTTTTTGAACGAATTTACGCCACACAAGCATAATTCCGAAACCAAGGAAGATAAAACATTCGGTATGAGTGTTCCTCTTCCTATGAGTCCTAGAAATTTAGGACCAAATGGGGTAGTGGGACGGGGAACATCCACAGAGTTCTGAAGACCTTAAAGCATATCATTGAAATTATTTTAAAAAATAGCTTAAAATTAAGGTACAACGTTCCAATTGTGTACAAGGGATAAATAGTATTGAAAGAACGGCGCGGACTACATATTGACGAAATCCGAGCATGGGTTCGGATCCTGGAACTTTTTCATCGAATTTAGGCCAAACGAGCATGAATCCGAATTCAAAGAAGTTAGAACCTCCAAATTCGGTATCAGAGTGTCCCTTTCTCTTCCCATAGTGTCCTCGAAAATTGGAACAAATTGAAATAGTAGGTCGGGGACCATCCACATAGATTCGAAGACCTTAAAGCATATTTTCGAAAATAATAGAGATAGTAAATTCAAAAAAATGTAGAAGCTTCAAATTTGGCACAAGGCTGTTCTTTACTATTTTCTACGTGTTCCCTTAATGTATGATCACTTGGAGTGCTGGTTCAGGTACTCTTAAGCCTCTCTTAAATTCTCTTAAGCCTCTAAATGTTGAAAGGCTTATCATCGAAATTAATAAAAATAGTAACTTAAAATTAATATAGAATATTCCAATTGTGTACAAGGGTTAATTAGTATTGAAAGTATGACTGGAACTGCATATGGGCGAAATCGTACCATGGTTTCGGGTTCTTGAACCTTTGAATAGTTTAAAAGCTAACAAACGTATTTCTTAAAAACACCAAAACTCAGAAACTAATTACGCTATTTTGATGAAATTTATATACCCTCACTACTCCCAAGACCTTATAGCATATTATATTCGAAATTAATAAAGATAAAATATCAAATTTAATACACCATTTTCTATTTCTGTTCCTATTTAACACTTTTATATTTTTAAAAGGCTAAGAGTTTTACTTTTAAACATATTATGTATTATCTAATAATAAAGGAGAAAATTTGTTTGTTAGTTTGTTTGTTTGTCCAGGATTCACGTGAAAACCACTGGTCCGATTGTCAAAAAATTTTAAAGGAATAATTCTGAGAGCCCGGGGGTGACATAGACTATGTCACATTTTTAAAAGTCAAAAGCTTGCGGCTCCAGAGCCGTGTTAAACTTTTTCGTTTTTTGGATGTCGAGTAAAAACGGTTTGACCGATTGACTTGAAATTTTGCACAAATGTTCCCCTTAGCAACCGGAATTAGTTGTAGAAATTTTGTTGGAATAAATCAACCCATTTCGGCCTGGCGGGCTTCCAAAAAACTTTGTGTTTCCGATTTGTGTCCAATTTTACAGTGTGATTTTGCAGTCGAAAAGAGAGGCTGACACAAATTTTTATTGAGAGCGGTTAACCCGTTTGGGCACGAGGGCCCAATGAAGCTTTTTCAATGTTTTTAATGTCGAGTCAAAACGGTTTGAACGATTGGTTTGAAATTTTGTACAAATGTTTCTCTTGGCAGCCGGAATTAGTTGTATAAATTTGGTTGGAATAAATTAACCCGTTTCGGTCTGGCGGGCTTTCAAAAATTTTTTGTTTCCGATTTGTGTCCAATTTTACAGGGTGGTTTCGCAGTGGAAAAGAGAGTCTGGCACAAATTTTTGTTGAATTCGGTTAACCCGTTTGGGCACGAGAGCGTAAAGAAGTTTTTTCAATGGTTTTGATTTCAACTCATAACGGTTTGACCAATTGACTTGAAATTTTGCACAAATGTTCCTCTTAGCAACCGGAATTAGTTGTATAAATTTGGTTTGAATAAATCAACCCTTTCGGCCTGGAGGGCTTTTAAAAAATTTTGTGTTTCCGATTTGTGTCCAATTTTACAGGTTGATTTCGCAGTCTAAAAGAGAGGCTGCAAAAAGTTTTAGTTAAGTTCGATTAACCCGTTTCCCACGACTACGCCATGAAGTTTTCTATAAATTTTATTTGCTTAAACGATTAAAAGAATTTTATTGAAAATTTTGTACCAGTATTTTAATTAAAACCCACAGGGTTAATTTGGTTTTGACCTGTTTGCGCGTTTTGAACCAAGATTCAATGAAATTTTCAAATTTTTGGTATGAACGCAAGGTAACTTTCATTCCAAAAGCTCACCTAATTAATAAGACTAATTCTTTTCCTTAAATAGTCTCAAATAGTTAAAAACTAAATGAGATAATATTAATAAAAATAAAGCTAATAAAGAATACGAATAAAAATATCTTTAAAATTAAATAACATAGCATTTTACTTCTCCACATTTTTTCATAAGTCTTTGTCTTTTATCTACTTTGCAGTTGTTGTTTTTTAAAAATAGATTTCAGTGTGAAATTGCAGTTTTCTTCAAATGAAACCTAAAAATCAAAAAATTCAATTTCGTATATATAATGCTTAAATACATAGTATTTTAAAACAGTTTTTCCAAAAAAGAAGCCTACATTTCTCTCATAAAATCTTAAAAAAAACGAGGATGAGCGTAGTACAACTCTCAGGTAAGTACTAAACAAAATATAAGTTGAAAAGCAGCTTTTTAAATCTTTTCTTAACCATCGACTATGTTTTATTCAAACGTTTCCAATTCAAGAAAACTACTATTGACATAGTATAATGACATAATGGCAAATTTGGTATGCTTTTTTGATCTATAGTATTTTTAATTCAGTTAACATTATTCGCCGGAAACCATAATCCTCAACTTTATTGTCAAGGAGCAGCAAATTGTCAAGAAGCACCATATATAGAAAAATTAGAGATAATCGTTCAAACTGTTTTTTAAAGTTTTTGTTTCGCAATCGGTTAAAAGAACTCGATAAAACATTTTTTTAAGAATTCCCCTAATTCAAAGAAGTTGTACCTACTTTCGAAAATTGAACGTAATTTACTTACAAATTTTTTTTTGAACAATCGTCGGGTCGGCAGGAGTTAACAAATTCCAAATCTGTTAGTAAAGTGAACTTCATTTTCAAAGAAGAACACATATACAAAATTTGAAGTTAATCGGTTAAATCATTTCTAATATATAGCAAAGCAACGAAAAAACCTATAAAAAGCTGTTGGGCCACAATGGGTTAACGGAACTCCACAAATATTCTTTTGTGGCTTCATTTATAAGCAAAGTAGTATTTCAAAAAAATGGCTGAAACTTGCTTTTTTACAATTTGCAAGCTTCCGGGCAACGCCGGGTAAATCTACTAGTATTTTATAAATTAAAAACTAAATATTTTTTTAATTTTTATTATATATCTATATTTTATTGAATTATTACCATGTCCATAGGTGATAGATAATTAAGAAATTGTGTACGATACTTAAGTTGTAAAATTTAATTTTGTAGTAAAATTAATTATATGAAACTGTTCAAAATTTATCATTGTTTTTTAGAAATACATTTATTGCATATTTTGATTCTTAAATTTTGTGATAACAAGCTAATGAAAGACCTTAAAGCATATCATTGAAATTATTTTAAAAAATAGCTTAAAATTAAGATAGAACGTTCCAATTGTGTACAAGGGATCAATAGTATTGAAAGAACGACGTGGACTGCATATAGGCCAAATCCGACCATGGTTTCGGATCCTGGTATTTTTTCATCGAATTTAGGCCAAACGAGCATGATTCCGAATTCAAAGAAGTTAAAACCTCCAAATTCGGTATCAGGGTGTCCCTTTCTAAAATTGGAACAAATTGAAATAGTGAGTCGAGGACTTTCCACATAGTTTCGATGACCTTAAGGCATATTTTCGAAAATATTAGAGATAGTAGCTTCGAAAAAATGTAGAAGCTTCAAATTTGGCACAAGGCTGTTCTTTACTATTTTCTACGTGTTCCCTTAATGTATGATCACTTGGAGTGGTGGTTCAGGTAACTCCCTAACCTAACATTAAAAACCATTAAATTAAAAAACTAACTAACCTAACATTAAAAACCATGTAAACTAACATCAAAAACCATGAAATTATATAAACTATTACATTTATATTACTACAAATTAATATTTCTTTCGAATAACTTTGAGTTTAATTCTATAGAATATTAAAATATAAGTAAATTAAGAAAATAAATTTAAAAAATATTTAAAATTGACATAATTAACCAAGGGTACTAAATCATTCAACAGTAAATGCACTACAGCTAAAAACCCTGAAAAGGAGTAATTGCGTGTGTGTAAAATTTTATTGAATTGGATAAAAGTTTTAAATATGTAATTAGAACGTTGTATTTGGGTACAAGTACACAGTACCTAGTATTTAAAGTACAGTGCGGATTGCATATGGGCAAATCGTACCATGGTTTCGAGTTCTGGAACCTTTGAAAAGTTCAAGGACTAACAAACATATATCTTAAAAACAGCATAACTCAAAAAATGATGCCGCTATTTTGATGAAATTTAAACTCTAGGTTACTAGTAATTAAAGTACCATGGGAATTGGTTCTGGTCACTCTAGGTTACTAGTAATTAAAGTACCATGGGAATTGGTTCTGGTCACTCTAGGTTACTAGTAATTAAAGTACCATGGGAATTGGTTCTGGTCAAGTTTGGTCAATGAGTTCAGATTATTGAAGCTTTTGATCGATTTGCGTTTATAAGCTTTTCTAATAGGTACCATAAACTAACAATTTAAAATAATTGCAATTTTAAAAATTTTGAATTATTAAATATATTATGCTTTGATTAGCTTTTGTCGAATAGATAAAATAATAAAAAAATGTTTTTAGTATTATAAAGTTAATTTGATTAGCTAAGTCTTACGATGAAACTAATAAAAGCTTTTATTGTTTTAAAATTACTTATGCACTTCTAAATAAAATTTGAACCATATAGGTGTAGGATATTTCTAAGTTGGTTTCACCGATTGACTGTTTCTTTAATTTCAATTGGATTCATCCTCAAATTCCCCCAACATTTTTACAAAAATGAAAAAATAAAGAAATTCAATAAAATAGATAAACAATTATTTGTCAACTTTAATAACTGAAAATGTAGTACAGAAAAGTATAAGAAAGCGTTCGTTAGTTTAGTGTTGTAGGGTGTTCTATGTAGTCCTGCCTTTGCTCTCCTGTCCTATTCTGAAAACTAGGAAACAAACCCAAAGCAATTTTACACGAAGAATATTTAATAATCAATATTGAATGGAAATGACAACGTATAAATGGTTTCATTTCTATTGAATCTATATTGCATAATTGAATGGTCTCGACCGTAAATTAATCAATAATCATTACGGAAATTTTTATTTGGTGAACACATCACATTTAATCTATGCGTTCACACGTCGTTGATGTTGTCAATTGTTATTTCTTCTTTTTCTTTCTCACTTCCTCATTTCTGCTAAAAAAAAAGTTTAAAAACGATTAAAAACGACAAAAACGCGGTTAACATCCGAAAACATTGTTAACAATTTTGTTAACCAATATTTAGCTGCTTTCGATTTGTATGTCACCAATACATCTATAACAGCAATAAAAAAAATTTTTATGATTCTTATTTTTAAAATTAGAAAGTGATATACTAATGGAAAAAACTCAAACGTATAAAATTCAAAATTTCAAAGAATTTATATATGTTTTTTTCCTTAATTATCTTTTTTCAATTAAAAAAACATTATTATGTAAATAAACATCTACAAACCTTAAAAACAATTTTTAAAAATATCTACAAACCTAGTTGGTATTTGTAATTTAAACTTAATAAATTCTTTTAATTCCTTGTTCTTAAAATAATAATAAATAAAAATGATACAATAAACAAAAATTAAGTTTTAAATTTCAATTTTCCAAGTCCGTGCTTAAAGAAAAAATAAATAATCCAATGCTTATCCTTCAAGACAAAAAATTGGAATGACAATATTAACGCACACATATAAAGTTGCAATAAAAATTGACGACAAAGTGTAAACGTGAAGAGCTTTTGAGCAGTATAACAACAAGATGTGTTAATAACAACTATTAACACCGTCTAAACTTACCCAATTACGAGAATTCCAGCAAACATTTTTATTCGTATTTTGTTTTCAGTTCTTATTAAATGCCTAAAAACTTAGCAATCATAATAATAAAAGAATTTAATTTATAAAAACAACGTATGCTTAATTTTAAAAATACTTTTCATATAAAGAATAAATACCATTTTATTAAAAAGCTTTCAGCCAAAATTAATTAAATAATATCAATCGTTAGAATTCCTTTGGAACGTGCATGCAAAAAATTCCAGGATTAAAATGTTGAGGGATTATGCTCTTCTCTCTGGTGAAAGAAATGTAAAGAAATGTATCCAGAAACTAACAAGGTTTTGGTTAAGAAATAAATAGCCTATTCCAGAGAATACAAGAAATTTTGACTCTCGAAAACGACTAGAAGCGGAGCAGAGCGCTTTTATAAAATAAATTTGTGGTACTATGACTCTCTTCTATTTCTACAGGATGGAGAGTTTTCTAGGAAAGGAAATTGTATAGAAGATGCTGATAATGAAGTTAATGAATTTATAAAAAAAAAAAAAAAAAACAAATTTTGAAATTTAGTTATTCCTTCAAAATGATGAACTCTGCTAATTCAATAGCTAACTGTGAATTATCATATGGATTAATGAGTAATCTGTTCTCGACTGTTCTTAGCGTTTCAGTATTTGGATTTGGTTTAATTAAATTTGTATTTGAATTCAAATCAGGATCAACAATAAACTGTGATAAATGACATATTTTATTAAATATTTAAAATCAACTCTTCCGTCATTATTGTAGTACTCACAGAGGTTGTCTCTAATCTCTTTCACAGGGTGGGAAGTTTTGGTTTTTGAAACAATTTAAAACTGAAACATAGAATTCCAAAGGCGTCTCTACCACTCTTCTAGCTCTACTTAGCCTATAATTAAAAATTCTTTCCACTGTTGAAATTTGTGCATGTGGATATTAATTCCAAATATTATCTCACAAACAAAGATCTTTATGGGCAATAAAACCGTAAAGGCAAACATAACCAGATTTTTTCAGTTTTTCAGGTGCAGGTATATTACGTTAATTTTTTTCAAACTTTTTAAAAAAATTTTCTTTCTTAAAATTCGTCCATTACTAGCTTGGTAAATGTAAATGATTTCATAGTTTGTATTTACAATTGTAGAATGAAGAACCACTGTTTGCATGTTTTGTATGTTTTTCACTCTAGGTTACTAGTAATTAAAGTACCATGGGAATTGGTTCTGGTCAAGTTTGGTCAATGAGTTCAGATTATTGAAGCTTTTGATCGATTTGCGTTTATAAGCTTTTCTAATAGGTACCATAAACTAACAATTTAAAATAATTGCAATTTTAAAAATTTTGAATTATTAAATATATTATGCTTTGATTAGCTTTTGTCGAATAGATAAAATAATAAAAAAATGTTTTTAGTATTATAAAGTTAATTTGATTAGCTAAGTCTTACGATGAAACTAATAAAAGCTTTTATTGTTTTAAAATTACTTATGCACTTCTAAATAAAATTTGAACCATATAGGTGTAGGATATTTCTAAGTTGGTTTCACCGATTGACTGTTTCTTTAATTTCAATTGGATTCATCCTCAAATTCCCCCAACATTTTTACAAAAATGAAAAAATAAAGAAATTCAATAAAATAGATAAACAATTATTTGTCAACTTTAATAACTGAAAATGTAGTACAGAAAAGTATAAGAAAGCGTTCGTTAGTTTAGTGTTGTAGGGTGTTCTATGTAGTCCTGCCTTTGCTCTCCTGTCCTATTCTGAAAACTAGGAAACAAACCCAAAGCAATTTTACACGAAGAATATTTAATAATCAATATTGAATGGAAATGACAACGTATAAATGGTTTCATTTCTATTGAATCTATATTGCATAATTGAATGGTCTCGACCGTAAATTAATCAATAATCATTACGGAAATTTTTATTTGGTGAACACATCACATTTAATCTATGCGTTCACACGTCGTTGATGTTGTCAATTGTTATTTCTTCTTTTTCTTTCTCACTTCCTCATTTCTGCTAAAAAAAAAGTTTAAAAACGATTAAAAACGACAAAAACGCGGTTAACATCCGAAAACATTGTTAACAATTTTGTTAACCAATATTTAGCTGCTTTCGATTTGTATGTCACCAATACATCTATAACAGCAATAAAAAAAATTTTTATGATTCTTATTTTTAAAATTAGAAAGTGATATACTAATGGAAAAAACTCAAACGTATAAAATTCAAAATTTCAAAGAATTTATATATGTTTTTTTCCTTAATTATCTTTTTTCAATTAAAAAAACATTATTATGTAAATAAACATCTACAAACCTTAAAAACAATTTTTAAAAATATCTACAAACCTAGTTGGTATTTGTAATTTAAACTTAATAAATTCTTTTAATTCCTTGTTCTTAAAATAATAATAAATAAAAATGATACAATAAACAAAAATTAAGTTTTAAATTTCAATTTTCCAAGTCCGTGCTTAAAGAAAAAATAAATAATCCAATGTTTATCCTTCAAGACAAAAAATTGGAATGACAATATTAACGCACACATATAAAGTTGCAATAAAAATTGACGACAAAGTGTAAACGTGAAGAGCTTTTGAGCAGTATAACAACAAGATGTGTTAATAACAACTATTAACACCGTCTAAACTTACCCAATTACGAGAATTCCAGCAAACATTTTTATTCGTATTTTGTTTTCAGTTCTTATTAAATGCCTAAAAACTTAGCAATCATAATAATAAAAGAATTTAATTTATAAAAACAACGTATGCTTAATTTTAAAAATACTTTTCATATAAAGAATAAATACCATTTTATTAAAAAGCTTTCAGCCAAAATTAAAAGTTTTATTAAATAATATCAATCGTTAGAATTCCTTTGGAACGTGCATGCAAAAAATTCCAGGATTAAAATGTTGAGGGATTATGCTCTTCTCTCTGGTGAAAGAAATGTAAAGAAATGTATCCAGAAACTAACAAGGTTTTGGTTAAGAAATAAATAGCCTATTCCAGAGAATACAAGAAATTTTGACTCTCGAAAACGACTAGAAGCGGAGCAGAGCGCTTTTATAAAATAAATTTGTGGTACTATGACTCTCTTCTATTTCTACAGGATGGAGAGTTTTCTAGGAAAGGAAATTGTATAGAAGATGCTGATAATGAAGTTAATGAATTTATAAAAAAAAAAAAAAAAAACAAATTTTGAAATTTAGTTATTCCTTCAAAATGATGAACTCTGCTAATTCAATAGCTAACTGTGAATTATCATATGGATTAATGAGTAATCTGTTCTCGACTGTTCTTAGCGTTTCAGTATTTGGATTTGGTTTAATTAAATTTGTATTTGAATTCAAATCAGGATCAACAATAAACTGTGATAAATGACATATTTTATTAAATATTTAAAATCAACTCTTCCGTCATTATTGTAGTACTCACAGAGGTTGTCTCTAATCTCTTTCACAGGGTGGGAAGTTTTGGTTTTTGAAACAATTTAAAACTGAAACATAGAATTCCAAAGGCGTCTCTACCACTCTTCTAGCTCTACTTAGCCTATAATTAAAAATTCTTTCCACTGTTGAAATTTGTGCATGTGGATATTAATTCCAAATATTATCTCACAAACAAAGATCTTTATGGGCAATAAAACCGTAAAGGCAAACATAACCAGATTTTTTCAGTTTTTCAGGTGCAGGTATATTACGTTAATTTTTTTCAAACTTTTTAAAAAAATTTTCTTTCTTAAAATTCGTCCATTACTAGCTTGGTAAATGTAAATGATTTCATAGTTTGTATTTACTATCTTATAATTGTAGAATGAAGAACCACTGTTTGCATGTTTTGTACATTTTATATGAACTTTTTTATACCCTACACCTATGACATAGGAAAAGGGTATATTAGCTTTGGTATGGTGTTTATAACAACCTAAAGGAATCGAGCTAGATATGGAAAAGTATATATATTTAGGATCAGCCTGACCCCTAAGTCGATAGAGCCATTTTCCGTCCGTCCGTCCGTCCGTCCGTAGGCACGATAACTCAAAAAATAATGGAGCTATTTTGATTAAATTTTAACTGTAGGTTATTAGGACTGAAAGTACGGCGGGGATTGCAAATTAGCGAAATCGGACCATGGGTTCGGATTTTGGACCTTTAAATCCGTCCAAGGGGTAACGAACTTATATAGAAACAAGTAAAGAAACAGTCTGTCAGTGCAGCCGACTTAGTAATACCCTACACATATGTGGTTCAAATTGAATGGAATATCCATAAGTAATTTTAAAACCATAAAAGCTCTTATTAGTTTGATCGTAAGACATAGCTAACCAAGTTAACTTTATAATACTAAAAACATTTTCTAATTACTTTATCTATTGAAAAATATTACAAATTTTTAATAATTTATCTATTTAAAAATATTAAAAAACTTGCATTAAATGCAAAAATATACTTATTTTAATACAATTACAAAAGTGAAAAAATTTGAGTTATTAAATTTTTTGATAAAAAGATAATCAAAGCATAATATATTTAATAATTAAAATTTTTCAAAATTGCAATTATTTTAAATTGTAAGTTTATGTACCTATTAGAAAACCTTATAAATGCAAAATATGCAATAAATGTATTTCTAAAATATAATTACAAATTTATAACTTTTCATATAATTCATTTATATATAATAATAAATTTTACATAAGTGCAGCAAGTGCCTTTGAATATATGATATAATATATATGATATAAAATATATGATATAATAAAAATTAAAACAAGTAAAGAACCAATCAGTCGGTGCAACCGACTTAGAAATACCCTACACATATTTGGTTCAAATTTAATGACATATCCATAAGTCATTTTAACGCTATAAAAGCTGTTATTAATTTGATTGTAAGACATAGCTAACCAAATTAACTTTATAATAATAAAAACATTTTCTAATTACACTATCTCTTAAAAAATATTACAAATTCTTACTAATTTATTTATTTAAAAATATTAAAAAACAAAAAAACTTGTTATAAATAAAAATATATTTATTCCAATTCAATTACAAAATGAAAAAATTCTAGTTATTAAATTTTGTGATAAAAAGGTAATCGAGGCATAATATATTTAATAATCCAAATTTTTCAAAATTGCAATTACTTTAAATGGCTAGTTAATGTACCTAATAGAAAAGCTTATACACAAAATAGGCAATAAATGTATTTCTAAAATACAATTACAAATTTACACCTTTTCATACAATTCATTTAAATATAAAAATTAATTTTACATAAATGCAGAAAGTTCCTTTGAAGAAAACTGAACCACTACAATTAAGTCTAAATTTCGGGAACACATAGGAAATAGGAAATATATTCTTTGGCTTCGAAATTGTACTCGTTCGGCCTCAAATCGATCAAAAGCTTCTAGAATCCGAACTCAATGACCAAACTCGACCAGAACCAATTCCAATGGTACTTTCATTACTAGTAACCTAAAGTTTAAATTTCATCAAAAAAGCGGCATTATTTTATGAGTTATGGAGTTTTTGAGTTTTCAAGGGTTCCAGAACCCGAAATTATGGTACGATTTCGCCCATATGCAGTCCCCGTCATACTTTAAATACTAGTTAACCCTTGTACACAATTGGAACGTTCTATCTTAATTTTAAGTTACTAGTTTTATTAATTTCGATGATAAACTTTTACACATTAGGGGGTCTAAGAAAGGTACAAAATTAGAGGGACACGCAGGAAATACTAAAGAACAGCCATGTGCCAAATTTGAAGCTTCCAGTTACTATCTTTATTAATTTCGAAAATATGCTTTAAGGTCCTTGGAACTGAGAGGCTGGTCCACACCCAGTACTCCAATTGAGCTCAAATTTAAAGGACACTAAGGAAATCGAAAGCGACACCCTGAAACCAAATTTGGAGGTTCTATCTTCATTGGTTTCGGAATTATGCTAGTTTGGCCTAAATTCGATCAAAAAGTTCTAAGTTCCGAACCCATTGTCCAATCCTCACCGTGCGCAATCGCCGCCGTAGTTTCATTACCAATAACCTACAGCACAAATTTCATGAAGATAGCGTCATTAGTTGTTGAGTTATCGTGATTATTTATGTATGTTCGTTAGCCCTGAAACCAATTAAAAGGTCCAGAATCTGAACCCTTGGGCTGATTTCGCCCTTATGCAGTCCACGCTTAACTTTAATCACTAGTTAACCCTTGTACACAATTTGAACGTTCTATCTTAATTTTAAGTTACTATTTTTAATAATTTCGATTATAAGCTTTTAAAACTTAAGAGGGTCTAAGAGGGATACTGAACCACCACTCCAATTGATCCCAAATTAGGGGGACACGCAAGAGATAGTAAGGAACACCATTGAGCCTAATTTGAAGCTTCTACATTTTTTTAAGTTGTTATCTTTATTAATTTTAAAGATATGCTTAAGGTCTTCGAAAATGTATGGCTGGTCCCCGACCCACTACTCTAATGGGGCCCAAATTTTAAAGACATTAAGAAAATAGACATTAAGACATTAAGACACCCTGATACAAAATTTGGAGGTTCTATCTTCTTTGGTTTCGGAATTATGCTCGTTTGGCCTAAATTCGAACAAAAAGTTCTAGGTTCCGAACCCTTAGTCCAATTCCGAACTTACACAATCCCCGAAGTAGTTTCATTACTAGTAATCTACAGCACAAATTTGATGAAGAAAGCGTCATTAGTTGTTGAGTTATTGTGATTTTTTATATATGATCGTTAGCCCTTCGATCGATTAAAAGGTCCAGAATCCGAACCAATGGGCCGATTTCGCCCATATGCAATCCCCGCCGTACTTTCAGTCCTAGTAACCTCCTGTTAAAATTTCATCAAGATAGCTCAATTATTTTTTGAGTTATCGTGCCTACGGACGGACGGACGGGCGGACATGGCAATATCGACTCAGGAGGTCACACTGATCACAAATATATATACTTTTCTATATCTAGCTCGCTTCCTTTAGGTGGTTACAAACACCATACCAAAGTTAATATACCCTTTTACCTAGCAAAGTTAATATACCCTTTTACCTAGCTCGCTTCCTTTAGGTGGTTACAAACACCATACCAAAGTTAATATACCCTTTTACCTATTCTATAGGTGTTGGGTATAAAAAAAGGAATTTAATCGTTTATTAAAAAAATATTTTGTTTTTAATTTATAAAATATTATACAAAATATGTTTTATAGTAAAATTCTTAGCCTTTCATAAATATAAAAGTGTTAAATAAAAACGGAAATAGGAAAGAACCCTTGTGCATAAAATTTAAAGTTTCTATCTTCATGAATTTCGAAGATAAGCGATTTCTTAGGAGTCACCTGAACCACCGCTACAATTAAGTCTACATTTCGGGGACACATAGGAAATATATTCTTTGGCTCCGGAAATATATTCGTTTGGCCTCAGATCGATCAAAAGCTTCTAGAATCCGAACTCGACCAGAACCAATTTCAATGGTACTTTCATTACTAGTAACCTAGAGTTTAAATTTCATCAAAAAAGCGGCATTATTTTTTGAATTATACTGCTTTTAAGATGTATGTTCGTTAGTCCTTGAATTTTTCAAAGGTTCCAGAACCCGAAACCATGGTACGATTTCGCCCATATGCAGTCCCCGTCATACTTTCAATAGTAGTTAACCCTTGTACACAATTGGAACGATAGAAGTTAGTTTTAAGTTACAATTTTTATTAATTTCGATGATAAGCTTTTAAACCTTGGGGGGCCTAAGAAGGGTACTGAACCACCACTCTAATTGATCCAAAATTAGGAAAACGCACAGAAAACAGTAAAGAACTTCCATATGTCAAATTTGAAACTTCTACATTAGTTCGAAGTTACTATCTTTATTAATTTCGAAAATATGCTTTAAGGTTTTCGGAACTGTGTGGCCGGTCCTCAACTTACAACTCTAATTGGTTCAAATTTCAGGGACACTAAGAAAAAATAAAGAAACACCCTCATACCAAATTGGGAGGTTCTATCTTCATTGGTTTCGGAATTATGCTCGCTTGGCCTTAATTCGATCAAAAAGTTCTAAGTTCCGAACCCATTATCCATTCCCCACCATACATCGCAATCACCGCTGTAGTTTCATTAACAGTACCCTACAAAACAAATTTTATGGAGATAGCATCATTAGTTGTTGAGTTATCATGATTTTTTATATAATATGTTCGTTAGCCCTTGGACCGAGTAAAATGTCTAGAATCCGAACCCACTGCCCCATTTCGCCCATTTGCAATCCCCGCCGTACTTTCAGTCCTAGTAACCTACAGTTAAAATATCATCAAGATAGCTGCATTATTTTTTGAATTATCGTGCCTACGGACGGACATGGCTATATCGACTCAGGAGGTCACGCTGATCACAAATATATATATACTTTTCCATATCTAGCTCGCTAACTTTTGGTGGTTACAAACACCATACCAAAGTTAATATACTCCTTTACCTATTCTATAGGTGTAGGGTATAACAAGTAAAGAAACAGTCATTCGGAGCAACCGACTTAGAAATACCCTACACCTATTTGGTTCAAATTTAATGACATATCCATAAGTCATTTTAACCCCATAAAAGCTGTTATTAATTTGATCGTAAGACATAGCTAACCAAATTAACTTTATAATACTAAACACATTTTCTAATTACACTATCTATTAAAAAATATTACAAATTCTTACTAATTTATCTATTTAAAAATATTAAAAGACAAAAAAACTTAAAATAAATGAAAATTTATTTATTCCAATTTAATACAAAATGAAAAAATTCCAATTATTAAATTTTGTGATAAAAAGCTAATCAAAGCATAATATATTTAATAATACAAATTTTTCAAAATTGCAATTATTTCAAATGGTTAGTTTATATACCGAACAAAAAAGTTTATAAACGCAAAATATGCAATAAATATATTTCTAAAATACAATTACAAATTTAGACCTTTTCATATAATTCATTTAAATATAAAAATAAATTTTACATTAATGCAACAAGTACCTTTTAACAAAGCTGAACTACTACAATTAAGTCTAAATTTCGGGGACACATAGGAAATAGGAAATATATTCTTTGGCTTTGAAATTAAACTCGACCACAACGAATATTCCCATGGTACTTTCATTACTAGTAACCTAGAGTTTAAATTTCATCAAAATAGCGGCATTATTTTTTAAGTTATGGTGTTTTTAAGAAATATGTTTGTTAGCCCTTTTCAAGGGTTCCAGAACCCGAAATTATGGTACGATTTCGCCCATATGCATTGCCGTCATACTTTCAATACTAGTTAACCCTTGTACACAATTGGAACGTTCTATTTTAATTTTAAGTTACTAGTTTTATTAATTTCGATGGTAAGCTTTTACACATTGGGGGTCTAAGAGAGGTACTGAACCACCACTCCAATTGATCCAAAATTAGAGGGACACGCAGGAAATAGTAAAGAACACCCATTTGCCAAATTTATAGCTTCTACATTTGTTTCAAGTTATTATCTTTATTAATTTCGAAAATATGCTTTAAGGCCCTCGGAACTGAGTGGCTGGTCCCCACCCACTACTCCAAGTCTGCTCAAATTTCAAGGAGACTGAGGAAATCTAAAGCGACACCCTGATACCAAATTTGGAGGTTCTATCTTCATTGGTTTCGGAATTATGCTAGTTTGGCCTAAATTCGATTAAAAAGTTCTAGGTTCTGAACCAATGGTCCAATCCCGAACTTTCGCAATCCCCGAAGCAGTTTCACTGCTAGTAACCTACAGCACAAATTTTATGAAGATAGCATCATTAGTTGTTGAGTTATCGGGATTTTTTATATATGTTCGTTAGCCCTTCGATCAATTAAAAGGTTCAGAATCCGAACCCATGGGCCCATTTCGCCCATATGCAATCCCCGCTGTACTTTCAGTCCTAGTAACCTACAGTTAAAATTTCATCAAGATAGCTCCATTATTTTTTGAGTTATCGTGCCTACGGACGGCCGAACATGGCTATATCGACTCAGGAGGTCACGCTGATCACAAATATATATACTTTTCCATATCTAGCTCGCTTCCTTTAGATGGTTACAAACACCATACCAAAGTTAATATACCCCTTTGTTTATTCTATAGGTGTAGGGTAAAATAAATCTTACATAAATGCAGCAAGTACCTTTGAACATAGCTGAACCACTACAATTATGTCTAAATTTCGGGGACTCATAGGAAATAGGAAATATATTCTTTGGTTTCGAAATTATACTCGTTCGGCCTCAAATCGAACAAAAGCTTCTAGAATCCGAACTCATTGACCAAACTCGACCAGAACCAATTCCCATGGTACTTTCATTACTAGTATTTAAATTTCATCAAAATAGCGGCATTATTTTTTGAGTTATGGTGTTTTTAAGAAATATGTTTGTTAGCCCTTGAACTTTTCAAGGTTTCCAGAACCGAAACCATGGTACTTTTTCGCCCATATGCATTGCCGTCATACTTTCAATACTAGTTAACCCTTGTACACAATTGGAACGTTCTATCTTAATTTTAAGTTACTAGTTTTATTAACTTCGATGATAAGCTTTTACACATTGGGGGGTCTAAGAGAGGTACTGAACCACCACTCCAATTGATCCAAAATTAGAGGGCCATGCAGGAAAAGGTAAAGAACACCCATATGCCAAATTTGAAGCTTCTACATTTTTTTCAAGTTACTATCTTTATTAATTTCGAATATATTCTTTAAGGTCCTCGGAACAGAGTGGCTGGTCCCCACCTAGTAATCCAATTGGGCTCAATTTTCAAGAAGACTAAGGAAATCGAAAGCGACACCCTGATACCAAATTTGGAGGTTCTATTTTCATTGGTTTCGGAATTATGCTAGTTTGGCCTAAATTAAATCAAAAAGTTCTAAGTTCCGAACCCATTGTCCAATCCTCACCGTACGCAATCGCCGCCGTAGTGTCATTACCAATATCCTACAGCACAAATTTCATGAAGATAACGTCATTAGTTGTTGAGTTATCGTGATTTTTTATATATGTTCGTTAGCCCTGAAACCGATTAAAAGGTCCAGAATTCGAACCTTTGGGCTTATTTCGCCCTTATGCAGTCCGCGCTGTACTTTAAGTACTAGTTAACCCTTGTACACAATTTGAACTTTCTATCTTAATTTTAAATTACTATTTTTCGTAATTTCGTTTATAAACTTTTAAAACTTGGGAGATCTAAGAGGGGTACTGAACCACCACTCCAATTGAATCCAAATTAGGGGGACACGCAAGAGATAGTAAAGAACACCCTTGTGGCAAATTTGAAGCTTCTACATTTTTTCAAGTTGCTATCTTTATTAATTTTAAAGATATGCTTTACGGTCTTCGGAAATGTGTGGCTGGTCCCCGACTACACCAATGGGGCCCAAATTTCAAAGACACTAAGGAAATAGGTAGGGACACCCTGATACCAAATTTAAAGGTTCTGTCTTCATTGGTTTCGGAATTATGCTCGTTTGGCCTAAATTCGATCAAAAAGTTCTAGGTTCCGAACCCATGGTCCAATCCGGATGATAGCGTCATTAGTTGTTGAGCCATCGTGTTTTTTTATATATGTTCGTTAGCTCTTATACCCTAGGTATAGGGTATAAAAAGTTACCCTAGATTTTCTCTAGAGTGATTTTATTTTAGATTTACTCTTTTATTTTAGAGTAAATCTAGATTTTTTCTCAGATTTACTCTTTTTTTCTATGTATGTATTCGACATTAGCTGGTTTTATTAAAATGCCATATGAAATAAATTAAAATATTAAAAAGTATATACACTAATCAAACAAAAAAAGAGTAACATTAGTGTCAATTTGGATTGGAACAAAAAAAGCATACTGTATCTCAAAAAACCAAACGAAAACCACATAAGTTTCTAAGAAGAAAAAGAAAACCAGTTTTTAAAGGAAGAGGCAGTTACAGTTGATGAGGCAATTACTATTTATGAATGAACTTTGAAGTAAAATAACGTTACGTGGTTCAATGAACGTAAAAAACGAATCGCTGCTAGCACATCTTATGCTTTATATACGTATTTTTTGAAAAAAAAAAATATATATGAAAATAATTTTAAAGGAAATACTGCAACTCCATACGAAATTGAAGATAAAAGGCTGACCAAAACAATTTATAGAAAATATTGTTTGTTTTTTGCACCTGGTTTGGTGATATCACCGGAATTACCATTTCTAGCAGCAAGTCCAAATGGAATTATCTATAACGGAGATTTATGGAAGTTGGTAGAAATTCAATCCCCGGTGAAAGGTAAATTTTGTAATGGTATTATGGTAATACTCTTTTGTCTAATTAAGATTATTTAGCAAATGTAATCCCATTTTGAACAAATACAATTAAATTTTTAAATAGCATTGAAATAATAAATGTAGACAGAGACGACGAATTTATAGAAAATTATATCAATATTTTAATTAATGTGTATTTTATTTATATTATAAAATATATACTATGTGATAAAATTTAAGGCAATAAGTAGTTTAACATAGTTTCTAAATTCATTGATGTAATTCTTTTTACTTTTGAATGAAAAATATATATTTTTTTAAATTTTTAATATTTATTTATATTTTAAATGAAAAAGGTTTTTGTTAAATTTTTAATTTATTTATAATTTATATTTTGAATGAAAAATACTTTTTATTAAATTTTTAATATTTATTACATTTTGAAAGAAAATACTTTTTGTTAAATTTTTAATTTATTTATTATTTTTATTTTGAATAAAAATCCTTTTTGTTAAGTTTTTAAATTATTTATAATTATAGCTTGTAGATATTTTTTTTTTTTTTTTTACTACAACTTTGAAGTGGTTTTATATTTTATTATTTTAAATTAATTTAAAAAAAAAATGAAGCGATAAATAAGAAATAATAAACAACTAAATAAATATTTACTAAAAGTTAATTTTAAGTAGTTTTGTTTAAATAATAAACAAACCTTTCTTGATCCAAAAAAGATAAAACATCCCTCACTTTATATGTACTACCGATTTGGCGGAACTTAAATTTATGTAAAAAATATTAAATATGCACCCCTATTCTAAATTCCCTCGTACGGCTAAGTCGAAGATAATCAACGAAAAAGTGATTCTCAATTCCGACTTAACGTTACGAAAACTGCAAAAATCTACAAAAGAAATATTCATTCGTACCATATTACATATTATTACATTATCGTACATATAAAAGTAAAGAGTTTTAAATGAATCTACATTTTTATTTAATTGTGCACTTAACTTTGTTTTATAAAAATATTTAAATCTCTTTTCAAAATATTTTTCAAAAAATTATTAATACAAAATTGAGAGCAATAATCATAATTTATACTAAAAAAATGAATTCAAACAACAAAGTTGCCATTGCAAATTTAATTTTCTAAGAGGAAATTCAGAATCGCTAAAACTTTTAGTTCGTAGCGTAGCCAATTTTTCGTAGAAAGTTTCGAGGGAATTTAGAATAGGGATGATAATTTAGTAATTTACCTATTTTAAGAATTTATCCTTGCTCAAAATTAGTTGACTCAAGTTTGAAATTGCTGCAACAACTGTTAAAATATAATACATGTAATGTAAGGCAGCACACTCGAGCAAACTTTATTCGACAGGACCCGAAACGTTTTTAATCGACAAATGCGTCTTTCAACAAGCACGCGATTTGGATTTAATGAGATACACCTAATAAAATTTTAATAATATGATGACTTTTATAATGAGATTATGTTGATGTTCGACCTGATAAGCAGCTAAATGTAGCTGTTTTTATTTCCGTACAATCTAAAATAGTTCTAACATGAGAATAATGTTAAATGCATTTAGGCATGCTTTTTAAATTTTTCTCACACGATTGCCAATAAATGCATCCACCTGTATTGTAATACATATTAGTAAAATTTTGTAAAAATTACATAACATTTACCTGTGCAAGCAATTGAATTGTTTCAGAAAAGTATTTTTTTGGCTTAGTACTCAGCCAAAGAGGAATGCAAGAGAAATTTTTATCCCATATAAAATACATATAAAAAATTTCAAAATTTCCTCCGAGAAATCGAAGAGAAATAATTTTTATTTTTATTTCTCTAGACGGTACTCAGCCCGAGAGAAATTTTTTTTTAATTTAAATATTTCCCAATAGATGTCGCTTAAAAATTTCTCTTCGCATTTAATAGTCGGGTTAATTAAATGAAAGAGAAATATTGACGTTTCTAGAAATTTTATGAAAACATATTAAAGTTTTGAAAAAAATTGAGTTATAAAAATATAAATCCATTATTACATACATATATTAAAAATACAAATTAAAATTTTATAAAAAAAAATAAAAATAATCAAGTAAATTCACTAAAGAATGCCAAATTACAGAATTATCGAAAAACCTTGGAAGCTTGATCGATGTTCAAAAAAAAAAAATTGGTGATGATAGCAACGAATTAAAATACCCGGTTCAGATGGCATATTTTGACAAAATGGTGCAGAAGCTACCTGATAGTGTAGTAGAAGATGTATTCTACGAAATAAATACATTTATATATAACAAAATTAAAGAAAACCCAATATAAAACTTAACAATATTCAACTTTATTTTCATTAGTTTTCGTTACCAAATTTATGTAATAAATAAAATAAATATTTCAAAACATTAATCCAAAACTTTGATATAAAACTTAATTTATGTAATAAATAAAATAAATATTTCAAAAACTTAATCCATAACTTTAATATAAAACTTATTTTATGTAATAAATAAAATAAATATTTCAAAACATTAATCCAAAACTTTAATTTACGTTTTTACGAACGCAGCTTTATTTTGCCACGGAAGTGCTCCTACACTACTGTTAACGTACTCTTTAATTTTTTCTCTTACGAGCTTTCCATTATCTGAATTTCTTCCAGACCTTGAAGATATTGAGCTGTGATACAGACTGTCATCACTAATTCTTTTTCTCCATTCACCTTCTAATATATTACCTTAAAGTTGTAAAAGAATTCGTTTAAGAAAATACATAATCGTTTATATTAAAACAAAAAATACCTTGGGAATCTACTTTATCTGCATAATTTATGGGACAATATGTGGAACTTTTTTTTGTTAATAAATGGTTATGCAAAAAACAACATGCAGTAATAATTTTTTGTGCTCGAACTGGTCCACAAAATAAAATTTTTTTTAAGCATAACCATTTTGAGCAGAGTATCCCAAAAGAATTTTCAATGCAGCGTCTTGCTCTGCTTAGACGATAATTGAAAATTCTTTCTTCATTTGTAAATGATTTACTATTACTATATGGCTTTAAAAGCCGTTTTGATAGAGGAAATGCGTTATCCCCAATGTAAAAAAAATGGGAGCTTTGTGCCGTTTACTATAGCATCCTCAGGAAAACTTTGACGGTCATTCAAAATAGCTGCTCCGAATTTTGATGCCTTAAAAATATTTGCATCCCCTTCACTCCCATATGCTCCAACATCTATATACGTGAAACGGTAAAATGCGTCGCATACAGCAAGAAGTACAATTGAGTGATGTCCCTACAAAACAAAAAAATATAGTTCAATGTAAAATATTACTGTTTTTTATTTAATGTTTACTTTGTAGTTGTAAAATAAACTGCCACTGTTTTTAGGAGCTTTCAGCATAACATGTTTGCCATCTATAGCACCTAAACAATTTGGAAAATTCCAATGTGCATTGAATCCATTTGCTATTTCCAAAAACAAAGTTGGGTTTAAATTTTTTATTTTTTCATGCAATTTTTCACAAATAGCATTACATACTAAGTCAATTATAGGACCAATATGTTGCTTACTAATGCGATAACATGATGCAATGTGACGCTGCAAATCTCCTGATGCAAAATATCTGCAAAATAAAAACATTTATATGCATTACATGATATAATAATATATTATATTTATTGTCCATACTCTAAAACAACGGCTAATTTATGCTTGGGAGATATAAAATCGTATGGCCGGGAGTAAGATTTTGGAAGCAAAAGCGGCTCCAGAATTTTGAAAAGATTGTTGAATTGCTCCACCGACATATGAAAGTTTTCTTGGAAAATCCATTTATTATTAATCATGTCTTCAAACTATTAAAATTATTGAATTACTAAAGGGAAAACATCGACAAAATTAAACTTACATCACTGCTAAATCTTCCTTTCAAATTTCTTTTTAATAAATATGGATTCACTCTGCATTTTCTCTTCTCCCTTTTTCTCTGGAGAGAGTCCAGCAACACAACACCTGACGCAATAATAATTATATTTGTTAAATCATCCATTATTGAATGCTATGAAAATAATGTTAAGAAATTATTGTTTATGTTTTTAAGAAATTATTGTTTATTGTTAAGAAATTATTTTGACGTTTTGACAGGTTATATAATTTTGTGACAACTGACATATTTTTGATCTATCAAATATTCCTCTTTACATAAAAATTCCTCCCGCATTTATCTTACTAAAAATTTCTCTTGCATTCCTCTTTGGCTGAGTACTATACTTTACTGTGAAAAAAGTACTTTCAAAATTTACTGCTACATAATTCTACAAAACGAACATTGGACTTGCGTTTCCGCATTGTTAAAAGAATGCGGTCCTTAATTAACATTAATTTTTATTCTGTATGTTCACTACAGATAATGACTAATTGGTCGAGCAGAGCATGTAATGGGATATAATTAATTTTTCATATGTTTCCTAAAGAGAAGTGACTAAACATTTTATAGTAACTTACCTGCACTTCTTTGCTTTTCATATTGGATGAAATTAATGAGTACTGAACCTCTACTGTTGTCTTCGGTTCTTCTATTATAATATCCTCTCTTTCTTCTGTATTATTTTTAAAATTATATTTTTATTATTAAGCTACTATTTTATCAGAAGAAGTATAAAATTATCACTTACTCTACGCCTCGAAATCGGCAGGAGTTTCTTAACAAAACACGACGTTCCCGGTACTGTTTTGTTGGTACTGATGAATTGGCAGATTTTCCGTTCGAAATGCATTATTTGATAATGAGGTTGAAAATGTAGTCTACAAATGCTGACATATTTGGAAAAATAATTTCCCATTTTTAACGCATGAGCCATGAATCCATTCCATCTTTTTAAGAGCTTTACCCTTTAAAACTCTTAATGGAATTCTATGCATCGATATGTCCTGGTGTTGATAACTTTTGCACTTAGGGAACTCCGCAATATCTTTTTCCATATTCGAGCTTTTAAATATGTTTTTTAAAATAAAATATTTTAAGTAAAAAATTTCTGAATTTTTCTTTGTTAACAATTTCACTTCACAACAAATTGTAAACAAACTATTTATGTATATATATATAAATTTACTCACATTTGGTACGATTTTTGCCTTACACAACATAAACATATCATATAATTGACATTTTATAAAAAGTCAAAATTTGGAACTGCTCCATTAAATGTTAACGTTGATATATCTTTAAAACAAGCAAACAAATAAAATATTCAGCTATGGGATTTCGATTGTCTTAAGGTTTGCTTTCTTATCTTATTAGCCTTTTTTATGTGTCACATCTTTTACATTTAATTCGCGAAATTAGATTCAATTGATTCTCATTACGCAGCGTCACCTCGCTAAATTATAATTGTCAAATGTCAATTGACAATATGAAAAATTAGAATGACTTGACTGACTGAAATGATAACATCTTACATCAGGAACTTTCCAGTTGTCATTTGAGTTGCTATGGCTTTTATTTGTTTATTTTATTTATGTATAATTTTACTGTATTCATTAACAGTCTGTCTCATGGCAATGAACTGCATTAGATTTTTATAAAATAATTTTTAAACGTGGCAATGTTAAACATGATAAAATATAAAATAATTGTATATTTATTGCTATGTATCTTTTTTTCACCAATTTTTGCATTACTTGACGGAATTTATTGTGGACGAGAAAATTGTTATGATATTTTAGGTGTAACTAGGTAAATTTAAAAAAATTTAAACTTTGAACATTTATACCACATTATGTATTTGAAGGTAGAAGAATTAAGATGTGGATTATAAGAACTAAAAAAATGCTTTCAGACTGACTTTGAATAACTTTTTTATTTTTATATATTAAAATGTAAGATTATTCTAATACTTTCAAGATTAAATTGGCATTTGTTACTAGCTAAATAAAAATTCAAATGGCTAATATTTTGGTTTACAAATTCCTTAAAATAAATAAATTATTTATTATAGATTTTCAACAAAACAAGAAATAGCTAGGGCTTATCGTTTGCAAGCTCGAAAATATCATCCTGATTTGCATCATGGTGAAGAAGCGAAGAAAATCGCAGAAGAAAATTTTAAGATAGTGGCCACTGCTTATGAAGTTCTTAAAGATGAAGGATCCAAAATAGATTATGACAATATGCTTGATAACCCCGAAGAATATTATGCTCATTATTATAGATGTAAATTTTTTTTTAATTTGTAATTTAAATAAATGTAAGATCGTTTCAGATTACCGTCGAAGACTTGCACCTCAAATTGATGTTCGTATTGTTATTATATTTACGTTAACCGTTATATCTGTAATTCAATATTATTCGGGTTGGCAAAGATACGAATCAGCAATCAAGCATTTCACAACAGTTCCAAAATACAGAAATAAGGCTTTGGAAATGGCTAAATCAGAAATAAATGAAAAGACTAATAAAAAAAGAAAAATTAAACTAACTAAAATAGAACAAAGGGAAGAAATGGAGAAAATTATTAGAAAAATTATTGAAGATAAAATGGATATTAAGGGTGCATATGCAAAACCTTCTATATTTGATGTTTTATGGTTTCAACTTATAATATTACCGTATACAATATTAAGGTATATACAATGGTACGCACGTTGGATTTGGAAATATGATATTTTGAAAAAACCATATGAAACTGAACAAAAATTATACCTTATAAGAAAAAATATGAAAATGGGAGAACATTTATTTAAATCTCTCGAGGATAGTCAAAAAAGCCATTTTTTAAGATTGGAATTGTGGAAGAAAAACGTTTTCAAGAAATGGCAACAAGAACAAGAAGAAGAAGTTAAAAAATCTTTAGCAGAAAATCCGAAATATAAAGCTTACAGAAGATATATAAAAAATCATGGTATACCAAGAATGACATTTGAAGAATAAAGCAATATAATTGTATATTTTGGAAATTTTACATGTTTTTTTAATTTTTTAATATGAGATTTTTTCTTAATCGGTACTTAAATATCGTGTTCTGTAACCATCGAAATTAATTTTTTTTAGGAAAAAAAATTGTACACTTAAAGATATGAAAGGGTTGGTTAAATTTTAAAATTGTTTATATTACTATTACATATTTCAATCCATGGTAATTCAGTTTTCAAACCAGTTTCCACCAGCATATAATATATAATTTGCGAACAATATTTCACATGTAAGTTTAAATTTTTTTTCGTACATCCAAATACAGCATTAAGTGGTCCGTGCTTATTCCTGTCATTAGTATAAGATCCTCCCTTTTTAATTTTAGGATCTTTTTCGTTTTTCTACAACTTGTTTTTTCCCAGAAAATGTTAGTATGAGGTGATCTGGTGGAGTGTAGCTATTGTTCCTTAGCCTGGGTTTTAGCCCAGACTTTTGTAAACCGTTTCACCTCTGAGTGCGCGAGTTCAATCGGCTCTGTTTCCGGGATCCAGTGCAGTTTAACTGCATTGGTTTCTCCCAGTCCATTCAGAGCTTTCCAGCAGTTGAGTAGCAGTTGCTTCCAATTGATGTACTGTCTCATGGCTTGCGATCTAGCAATCCTTACAACTGGTTCGTCACATACGATCCCTATACCGCAGCGGTTATCTTTTTTAGCCGCGTCGTTATATATGTCAACCGTAATTGGTGATGTTCTGTGTTGATACGGGATATCGTTGCCAAGTTCATTATTCTGCCTAAGTTTTTTGCTTGGGTCATGATTTCTTTATGTCTGTGTTGACTAACTTTTCTTTTTGATGGCCGTCCACCAAACTAGCGCTCCGTATGTTATCATAGGTCTTATAACACACGTGTATGTCCACATCATTATTTTTGGCAAGAGACCGCAGGTTTCGCCGACTAAATTTCTGCAGCCCAATAGGGCTCTTAGCGCTTTTTCTTTCTTTTCGCTTAAATGTTTGCCCCATCTGAGCTTTTCATGTAGGTATATATATACCAAGGTATTTGGCGTCAGAAAATTCCAACACGTCGTTTTCTATTCTCGGTGCTTGTGGGTAGACCACATCTTTTCCTATTAAAGAGACATATTTCTGTCTTGCTTGCTTTAAGTTTCAAACCGTTCTCGACTACCCATATCGTTAGTTTGTCGATCGCAGCGTGTAGATTGGGTGTTGTTCTATTAGTCCCTTTTTCGGTGACTATTATTACAACATCATCTGCATAATTTTTGTATTAGATCATCAACAACTATTAGCCACAGTAGTGGTGATAATATTCCTCCTTGAGGAGTGCCCCTTAATACCACTTTGCTTTTGGTGGCTGACCCATACGTTGATGTTATCACCCTCTTCCTTAGCATTGCATTGGTCCATTCTATGAGTATTTTATCGATACCTCTTCTTTCTAGGTTGTCTATTATGTTACTGGATTTCACATTATTGAAGGCCCCTTCTATGTCGTTAAAACAACCGAGTGATACCTTCTCTTTAATGAAATGAAACCTTCTTCAATTATTTGTACGACCTCATGTAAGGCCTTGTCTACCGATTTGCTTTTAATCTCTGCATATCGGTTCATCGATAATCTCGGATTTAACTGGTTTCTTATTTCAAGTTCTATTTTCTTTTCTAATCCCCTTGGGAGGAATGATGTCAGGCTTATTGGCCTATACGGGTTAATTTATAGCTAATTTATAGTTATAGCTCAGTTTTTTTTGGGTTAGGTGAGAACACTAATCTCGATTCTTTTCACATCAGTGGTGTATACCTTAATTGTAAGCAGCTTTTATACTCGTAGATTGCTCTGATTTTCCTCTTCTGGAGTCCCATACCTTCCTGAAACTGTTTTGGGTAAAGGTTGTCTGGCCCCGGCGATTTGAACGATTAAAAGGAATTTAGTTCACAGGTAACCTTTTTATCTATTATTAGTAGATCAATTTTTTGTTCCAGATCGAATACTGATCTAGTGTTTAAGTTTGTGTTAGTCACTTCCTCTTGTGAGGTCTCACTATCTAGTTCGTCCTCAGGAAAGTTCTTTGTCATTAGCATGTCCAGGGATTCTTTAATTGTCAAAGACATGGTTCACCCTTCCCTTCCTATCAGTCAATCAGTTCTGAGTAGCATTTAGGCAGGATTTTCCTAAGTCTCGAGGCTTCACTGATCTTTTCTATTTGCTCTGTATATTCTTTCCAGAGTTTATGTTTTTAAGATCTGCATTCTGATTTATACTTTTTCAGTACAGTTCTGTATTCTAGCCAGTGAGTTTCTCTATGGGTGCTCATAGCTTTTTTAAAGAGTCTTCGTGTGTCGCTCCTGATTTCCAGGAGGTTGCTATTCATCCATCTGTGTTTGAATTTGTTTGACAGCCTTATTTCGGGGTATGCCATTTTCAAATGCATTACGTATGGCCGAGGTAATGTTCTCGACTTCTTTGACTATGTCCCCGCGTGAAAGTATTGGGTGGGGAGTCTGTTCTTGGTTCAGCCTTAGTGTATTTATAAGGGCTGGTCTATATACATTCCAGTCTGTTTTTCTTGGATTTCTGAAACGTTGTTCGTTTTTGAGCTTTATTCCAAGGTCCATTCTTATGTGGCGATGATCCGAAAAGGACCCCGCGCTTGAAACATGCCAGTTTTTAACGGATTTGTTTAGTTCATTGTCAGTTTACTTATATCTATAACCTCCCTGCGATTTTTGTTAATAAAGGTAGCGGTGTTACCTCTATTGAGAATCGTTAGATTTGTTGTACTTATAAAATCTAAAAGATGTTTACCTCTATTGTTGACATTGATGCTTCCCCACACCGTTTTGGGCGTTAACATCACAGCCAACAATCAGATACCCTTATGCCAGAATGACTGCCCTTATCTCCTGTGCAATAGCCTGTTCCATCTGGATGGCTACCAGGTCATTACTATTTAGCTGTGGAATAGATATAGCATTAAGTAATTCTCTTATAACAATATACGCTCTTGGCCTACCGTTATTCATTTTGTAGAAACGATTGATGTGTTTACTGACCCATCCTGTCAGATAACAATTAGCCGTGCTTGATTCTTGGATCAGAGCCACGGCTTACTAAGCCTGCGTTAGAGGAGTTAGGATCCGGATATTTAATCTCCTTTTCCTCCTCCCCTTGGTCCGCAGCCGTCACATCCATCTCTGCCAAGAAGGAACCTGGTTCTGATGTTTCGGTGAAAGAGACATCTCCCCTGACCCATACATGAACCCTTTCCAGCCGTGGTATGTGGGCTTTCTCTACGCACCATAGATTAGCACCAAGCCATAGCTGGGAGTGCTCCTGTACGGTTCTCTTCAACCAACTTGCCATACAGGCGTCCAGTCCCACACACAGCTAAATATTGGAATGACCGCCTATTCGTCTTTCATCGCCTCCTCCGCCTCTTCCATAATCCAAGTTTCGAGGTCCTTTTATCTTTTGCAATTTGCCAGTCCACTCGACGGTCGACTCGATTATGGTCGATGATGGCCAACTTTAACTCCTCAGCTACAGCCACTTGGCCACTTGGCTGTAGCTGAGAGATTTCGTTTTCCCAACCGGGATAGTGTCATCTTCCGACCTAGGCCTCTTCCTGTCTACACCCTTCTCGCCTGACGTGCTTGGCATTATTGGCACTACCTGATGCGAGGGGGCACCCGTTGGCAATAACTTGGTCGTTTTACCGCCTTTCAAGTGTTCCTCCGGGTTGGCCCCGCCGCTCTTTGGTGCGTTCGTGCCTTGCACAACAGACTCTTCACTCTTTTTCCCTAACATTGGGGCAACCGTTGGCACTAACTTGGGCTTTTTACCTCCTTTCGAGACTTTCTCCGGGTTGGTCCCTCTGCTTTGGAGTTTATTGGTAATATTGGTATATGTCAATTCGCGATGAGATGCCCAACAATTTTCATGGTCTGAAGAAAAAAACTAGGTCTAGTTGCTACCTAACCTATCAGTGACAAAACTGATTTGTTGCGGATCTAAGTTATTTAGGCCATCAATTTTTATCAGACCATAACCATTTCAAATTTCAAAGATTACATTCACCTAGAATTAAAAGACTATAAAAAGTTGTGATTTAGCAACGGATGTTGGCAATGGCAAAAATGAGCACGTTAAAATACTCAACTTTATGTAGATTTCTGGAAGATATGTATGCCAATATGATGAATAAATTAGCTTTAAAAAAAGTGGTAAAGAGATTTGGACACAAATCATTTCAAATCGGTCAGAAGATGGCAAATTAAATAAACAGTTCTTTAGCGTTGCATTAACCGCTATCAGAACCACACTACCGCGTTGGCCAAAAAGTAAGAAATAAGTATTTATATCTGTATAAAAGACTAAATAATCTTTAGAAAATAGTTGCTCACTATTAATTTATTTGACTCATGCTTATCTCAAACACTTTACAAATTATTATTGAAAACTAACAAAGTGTAATAAAAATATTAAATATTACAGAACTAACTAGTACAAATTTATATTCAAAAATCATATAAAAATAAGGAAAAATCAATTAAAATATCAATAAATTCATTCAAAATATTCATTATAGTATTAATTAAAGTTTTTTAAACAAATTTAAGTATAAATTTATTATAAAAAACAAGTAAAGAAACAGTCAGTCGGTGCAACCGACTTAGAAATACCCTACACCTATTTTGTTCAAATTTAATGGAAAGTCCATAAGTCATTTTAAAATCATTAAAGCTTTTATTAGTTTGATCGTAAGACATGGCTAACCAAATTTACTTTTTAATACTAAAAACATTTTCTAATTATTTTATCAATTATTATTAATATATTTGTCTAGAATGAGGTGTAACAAACACATTCAATTAAATGTGTTTTGTTGGATGTTTTTAATTATAAAAAAATAAAATATTAATGTTTTGTTGGATGTGTTTTATTTCAGCAAATAAAATATCCAAAATTGTCATAAGCAGGCCAAAAAATATTTTATTTATTTTTAATAAAAAAAAAAAATTTTTGATGAAATAAAATTTATTTATTAGTTTATGAATTAATTCATTTCAGCTTTAAAAATTACAGATGATTTTCTCGAAATTTTAAATAAATAGTAAAACATTTTGTAAATAAAAATTAAGAAGACTATGCTTCACATGAATATTTGTGTAGTAAGTCTTAATTATTCGCTTTGATGCATTGCTTGCTTTGCTTAAGCAAATAAACCAAGCAATGTGTCAAAGTAATTTCAAAGTTTCCCTCATCCCTCCCACATCTCGCTCTTAACTCTCCTTCATCTATCATCCCCCATCCATTCATGTTTCCCTCATAATCTTTTAAATATTTTACTATTTAAAAAAAGTTAAAAATGGCAGAAAATGTTGTTAAGTTTGAGCAAGTGGCTTCGGATATACAACACCTGAGCTTAAATTGGTGATGTTCTGTGTTGATACGGGATATCGTTGCCAAGTTCATTATTCTGCCTAAGTTTTTTTCTTGGGTCATGATTTCTTTATGTCTGTGTTGACTAACTTTTCTTTTTGATGGCCGTCCACCAAACTAGCGCTCCGTATGTTATCATAGGTCTTATAACACACGTGTATGTCCACATCATTATTTTTGGCAAGAGACCGCAGGTTTCGCCGACTAAATTTCTGCAGTCCAATAGGGCTCTTAGCGCTTTTTCTTTCTTTTCGCTTAAATGTTTGCCCCATCTGAGCTTCTCATGTAGGTATATATATACCAAGGTATTTGGCGTCAGAAAATTCCAACACGTCGTTATCTATTCTCGGTGCTTGTGGGTAGACCACATCTTTTCCTATTAAAGAGACATATTTCTGTCTTGCTTGCTTTAAGTTTCAAACCGTTCTCGACTACCCATATCGTTAGTTTGTCGATCGCAGCGTGTAGATTGGGTGTTGTTCTATTAGTCCCTTTTTCGGTGACTATTATTACAACATCATCTGCATAATTTTTGTATTAGATCATCAACAACTATTAGCCACAGTAGTGGTGATAATATTCCTCCTTGAGGAGTGCCCCTTAATACCACTTTGCTTTTGGTGGCTGACCCATACGTTGATGTTATCACCCTCTTCCTTAGCATTGCATTGGTCCATTCTATGAGTATTTTATCGATACCTCTTCTTTCTAGGTTGTCTATTATGTTACTGGATTTCACATTATTGAAGGCCCCTTCTATGTCGTTAAAACAACCGAGTGATACCTTCTCTTTAATGAAATGAAACCTTCTTCAATTATTTGTACGACCTCATGTAAGGCCTTGTCTACCGATTTGCTTTTAATCTCTGCATATCGGTTCATCGATAATCTCGGATTTAACTGGTTTCTTATTTCAAGTTCTATTTTCTTTTCTAATCCCCTTGGGAGGAATGATGTCAGGCTTATTGGCCTATACGGGTTAATTTATAGCTAATTTATAGTTATAGCTCAGTTTTTTTTGGGTTAGGTGAGAACACTAATCTCGATTCTTTTCACATCAGTGGTGTATACCTTAATTGTAAGCAGCTTTTATACTCGTAGATTGCTCTGATTTTCCTCTTCTGGAGTCCCATACCTTCCTGAATCTGTTTTGGGTAAAGGTTGTCTGGCCCCGGCGATTTGAACGATTAAAAGGAATTTAGTTCACAGGTAACCTTTTTATCTATTATTAGTAGATCAATTTTTTGTTCCAGATCGAATACTGATCTAGTGTTTAAGTTTGTGTTAGTCACTTCCTCTTGTGAGGTCTCACTATCTAGTTCGTCCTCAGGAAAGTTCTTTGTCATTAGCATGTCCAGGGATTCTTTAATTGTCAAAGACATGGTTCACCCTTCCCTTCCTATCAGTCAATCAGTTCTGAGTAGCATTTAGGCAGGATTTTCCTAAGTCTCGAGGCTTCACTGATCTTTTCTATTTGCTCTGTATATTCTTTCCAGAGCTTATGTTTTTAAGATCTGCATTCTGATTTATACTTTTTCAGTACAGTTCTGTATTCTAGCCAGTGAGTTTCTCTATGGGTGCTCATAGCTTTTTTAAAGAGTCTTCGTGTGTCGCTCCTGATTTCCAGGAGGTTGCTATTCATCCATCTGTGTTTGAATTTGTTTGACAGCCTTATTTCGGGGTATGCCATTTTCAAATGCATTACGTATGGCCGAGGTAATGTTCTCGACTTCTTTGACTATGTCCCCGCGTGAAAGTATTGGGTGGGGAGTCTGTTCTTGGTTCAGCCTTAGTGTATTTATAAGGGCTGGTCTATATACATTCCAGTCTGTTTTTCTTGGATTTCTGAAACGTTGTTCGTTTTTGAGCTTTATTCCAAGGTCCATTCTTATGTGGCGATGATCCGAAAAGGACCCCGCGCTTGAAACATGCCAGTTTTTAACGGATTTGTTTAGTTCATTGTCAGTTTACTTATATCTATAACCTCCCTGCGATTTTTGTTAATAAAGGTAGCGGTGTTACCTCTATTGAGAATCGTTAGATTTGTTGTACTTATAAAATCTAAAAGATGTTTACCTCTATTGTTGACATTGATGCTTCCCCACACCGTTTTGGGCGTTAACATCACAGCCAACAATCAGATACCCTTATGCCAGAATGACTGCCCTTATCTCCTGTGCAATAGCCTGTTCCATCTGGATGGCTACCAGGTCATTACTATTTAGCTGTGGAATAGATATAGCATTAAGTAATTCTCTTATAACAATATACGCTCTTGGCCTACCGTTATTCATTTTGTAGAAACGATTGAAGTGTTTACTGACCCATCCTGTCAGATAACAATTAGCCGTGCTTGATTCTTGGATCAGAGCCACGGCTTACTAAGCCTGCGTTAGAGGAGTTAGGATCCGGATATTTAATCTCCTTTTCCTCCTCCCCTTGGTCCGCAGCCGTCACATCCATCTCTGCCAAGAAGGAACCTGGTTCTGATGTTTCGGTGAAAGAGACATCTCCCCTGACCCATACATGAACCCTTTCCAGCCGTGGTATGTGGGCTTTCTCTACGCACCATAGATTAGCACCAAGCCATAGCTGGGAGTGCTCCTGTACGGTTCTCTTCAACCAACTTGCCATACAGGCGTCCAGTCCCACACACAGCTAAATATTGGAATGACCGCCTATTCGTCTTTCATCGCCTCCTCCGCCTCTTCCATAATCCAAGTTTCGAGGTCCTTTTATCTTTTGCAATTTGCCAGTCCACTCGACGGTCGACTCGATTATGGTCGATGATGGCCAACTTTAACTCCTCAGCTACAGCCACTTGGCCACTTGGCTGTAGCTGAGAGATTTCGTTTTCCCAACCGGGATAGTGTCATCTTCCGACCTAGGCCTCTTCCTGTCTACACCCTTCTCGCCTGACGTGCTTGGCATTATTGGCACTACCTGATGCGAGGGGGCACCCGTTGGCAATAACTTGGTCGTTTTACCGCCTTTCAAGTGTTCCTCCGGGTTGGTCCCGCCGCTCTTTGGTGCGTTCGTGCCTTGCACAACAGACTCTTCACTCTTTTTCCCTAACATTGGGGCAACCGTTGGCACTAACTTGGGCTTTTTACCTCCTTTCGAGACTTTCTCCGGGTTGGTCCCTCTGCTTTGGAGTTTATTGGTAATATTGGTATATGTCAATTCGCGATGAGATGCCCAACAATTTTCATGGTCTGAAGAAAAAAACTAGGTCTAGTTGCTGCCTAACCTATCAGTGACAAAACTGATTTGTTGCGGATCTAAGTTATTTAGGCCATCAATTTTTATCAGACCATAACCATTTCAAATTTCAAAGATTACATTCACCTAGAATTAAAAGACTATAAAAAGTTGTGATTTAGCAACGGATGTTGGCAATGGCAAAAATGAGCACGTTAAAATACTCAACTTTATGTAGATTTCTGGAAGATATGTATGCCAATATGATGAATAAATTAGCTTTAAAAAAAGTGGTAAAGAGATTTGGACACAAATCATTTCAAATCGGTCAGAAGATGGCAAATTAAATAAACAGTTCTTTAGCGTTGCATTAACCGCTATCAGAACCACACTACCGCGTTGGCCAAAAAGTAAGAAATAAGTATTTATATCTGTATAAAAGACTAAATAATCTTTAGAAAATAGTTGCTCACTATTAATTTATTTGACTCATGCTTATCTCAAACACTTTACAAATTATTATTGAAAACTAACAAAGTGTAATAAAAATATTAAATATTACAGAACTAACTAGTACAAATTTATATTCAAAAATCATATAAAAATAAGGAAAAATCAATTAAAATATCAATAAATTCATTCAAAATATTCATTATAGTATTAATTAAAGTTTTTTAAACAAATTTAAGTATAAATTTATTATAAAAAACAAGTAAAGAAACAGTCAGTCGGTGCAACCGACTTAGAAATACCCTACACCTATTTTGTTCAAATTTAATGGAAAGTCCATAAGTCATTTTAAAATCATAAAAGCTTTTATTAGTTTGATCGTAAGACATGGCTAACCAAATTTACTTTTTAATACTAAAAACATTTTCTAATTATTTTATCAATTATTATTATTAATATATTTGTCTAGAATGAGGTGTAACAAACACATTCAATTAAATGTGTTTTGTTGGATGTTTTTAATTATAAAAAAATAAAATATTAATGTTTTGTTGGATGTGTTTTATTTCAGCAAATAAAATATCCAAAATTGTCATAAGCAGGCCAAAAAATATTTTATTTATTTTTAATAAAAAAAAAAAATTTTTGATGAAATAAAATTTATTTATTAGTTTATGAATTAATTCATTTCAGCTTTAAAAATCACAGATGATTTTCTCGAAATTTTAAATAAATAGTAAAACATTTTGTAAATAAAAATTAAGAAGACTATGCTTCACATGAATATTTGTGTAGTAAGTCTTAATTATTCGCTTTGATGCATTGCTTGCTTTGCTTAAGCAAATAAACCAAGCAATGTGTCAAAGTAATTTCAAAGTTTCCCTCATCCCTCCCACATCTCGCTCTTAACTCTCCTTCATCTATCATCCCCCATCCATTCATGTTTCCCTCATAATCTTTTAAATATTTTACTATTTAAAAAAAGTTAAAAATGGCAGAAAATGTTGTTAAGTTTGGGCAAGTGGCTTCGGATATACAACACCTGAGCTTAAAATAAAATTTTTTTAAAGTAAATAAGGTATGTTAAAAAAATTCCAAATAAAATTTTTAATTTGCATATGAGTCAGTTATTTATTTTTTGTGTATCTATTACAAGAATCGAAGCATAATATGCGTTATATAAAATGTAACGGTTGCAATTTTATTTAACATACTTTTAACATAATGTACATAATGAAATTAGAAATGGTTTTTAATTAGAAAAAGTTCTTCTTTTAATTGACCTTCCGTCATTCTGTTTCGGGACAACAGCTAGTTCAAAAATATTAGCACTTCTTATTAATTAATCTATTTAAAATAGAATGATTTAGTAAAATGCAATTACAAAATTATATATTTAAAACTTTTATCCAATTCAATAAAATTTTACACACATGCAGCTATTACTCCTTTTCAGGATTTTTAGCTGTAGTGCATTTAATTATTCCATTTTCAATCATTTTTAAATTTATTTTCTTAATTTACTTATTTATTAATGTTCTATATAATTAAACTCAAAGTTATTCGAAAGAAATATTAATTTGTAATAATATAAATATAAAAGTTTATATACTCCCAATTTCATGGTTTTTAATTATAGTTAAAACCATTAATGCTTTCATTTGCTTTTTATCACAAAATTTAATAATCAAAATATGCAATTAATGTATTTCTAAAATACAATTATAGATTTAGAACTGTTCATATAATTAATTTTAATACAAAAATAAATTTTACAACTTAAGTATCGTACACAATTTCATAATTAATATAAATTATGATATAATAAAAATAAAAAAAAAAGAATTTAATCGTTTATTAAAAAAAATATTTAGTTTTTAATTTATAAACTGTAATACATAATATGTTTAATAGTAAAACTCTTAGCCTTTTAAAAATATAAAAGTGTTAAATAAGAACGGAAATAGGAAATAGTGTATCAAATTAAATTTTTTTATCTTTATTAATTTCGAATATATTATGCTTTAAGATATTGGGAGTAGTGGGGGTGGTACGCAAACCGCTATTCCAATTCATCCAAAATTTCAAGTACACGAAACAAATAAAAAGAAACACGTCTGCCCCAAATATAATGTTCTATCTTCTTTGGTTTCGAAATTATACTAGTTTGACTTCAATTCGATCAAAAGCTTCAAGAATCTGAACCCGACAAGCACCAATTCCATGGTACTTTCCTTACTAGTAACCTTGAATATAAATTTCATCAAATTATCGTAAGTAGTTTCTGAGTTTTGATGTTTTTAAGATATACGTTTGTTAGCTTTTGAGCTTTTTAAAGGTTCCAGAAGGCACGATTTCACCCACATGCTGTCTCAGTCATACTTTCAATGCTAGTTAACCCTTGTACACAATTGAAACATTCTATTTCAATTTTAAGTTACTATTTTTATTAATTTCGATGATAAGCCTTTCAACCTTTAGAGGTCTAAGAAAGTTACTTGGACCACCACTCCAATTGATCACATTGAGAGAACACGTAGAAAATAGTAAAGAAAGGCCTTGTGCCAAATTTGAAGCTTCTACATTTTTTTGAAGTTATTATTTCTATTATTTTCGAAAATATGCTTTAAGGTATACCCACTATTTCAATTGGTTCGAGAACACTAAGGGAATAGAAAGGGACACTCTGATACCGAATTTGGAGGTCCTAACTTCTTTGAATTCGGAATCATGCTCGTTTGGCCTAAATTCGATGAAAAAGTTCCAGGATCCGAACCCATATTCGGATTTCGCCTATATGCAGTCCGTGCAGTTCTTTCAATACTAGTGAACCCTTGGATCTTAATTTTAAGCTATTTTGTTTAATAATTTCAACGATATGTTTTAAGGTCTTCAGAACTGTGTGGATAGTCCCCGACCCACTACTGCAATTGGTCCTAAATTTGCAGGACTCTAAGGACATAGAAAGAGGCACACTGATACCAAATTTGAATGTTTTATCTTCATTGGTTTCGGAATTATGCTCGTTTGGCCTAAATTCGATCAAAAAGTTCTAGGATCCGAACTCGTTTGTACGCAGTCGGCATAATTTCATTACTAGTAACCTACATTACAAAATTCATTATTGAAACGCCATTAGTTGTTGAGTTGTCCTAATTTTTTTAAGATGTTCCTTGGCCCTTAGAACAATTTAAAGGTCCAGAATCCGAACCCAGGGGCCGATTTCGCCTATATGCAATCTCCGCCGTACTTGAAGTCCTAGTAACTTACTGTTAAAATTCCATCAAGGGCATTGTTGTATAGACTCAGGAGGTTACGCTGATCACAAATTTATATACTTTTCCATATCTAGCTCGCTTCCTTTAGGTGGTTACAAACACCATACCAAAGTTAATATACCTTTTCTTATTTCATAGGTTTAGGGTATAATAAACAAAAATCAATCATAAACTAAAGATACTCCCAAAATGACAACGATGCAAATATAAATCTTTCTTTATTTAAAGTAATTACATAAAGTCATCATTCTGTTAAGAGGTTCGTATTTACCATAATTGGTACGGTGAAACTGGACACCAAACTTGTTATGTGTTCTTAATTTAGAAACTGGACAAAAGATTACCCTATCAAGGAATTCCGAAACAATATTGCCTTTGAGTAATTCTGTTAAAAATATTATATCGGCAACTACTTAACGCTTTTCGAGAGTGTTAAGATTTAATAAAATTAGCCGATGCTCGTACAGAGGAAGATTTAACGGATCTTTCTAAGGCAAATGACGAAGAGCGAATCTAAAAAAATGGTTTTGGACAGATTCAATCCCATTAACAGGAACTCTATAAAATGGATTCCATACCTGACTGGATATTCCAAATTGCGTCTTACAAAGCAAGTATAAAGAGAATTAAAAACATAGGGGTTTTCAAGTTCTCTTGCCCATTGCTTGATAAAACCTAGCATAGAATTAGTTTTATTTAATATGTATATAGGCAAAATGAGGTTGAAATTAGAGTTTATTATCAAAAAATACTCCCAAACCTTTAATTGAACCAACAGATAGAATAGTTTGGTTATTAAAAGAATAAGTATGTGACAATGGGTTTAAACCACGCGTAAAAGAAATAAAAGAAATTTAGTTATCTTAAGAAGAAGGTTATTATTAATACACGTTACATAATGAAAACGGTTTAAAAAATCTTGTTAAGCTAACGAATCATCTAATGATTTATTTTTTTTTTTAAGTTTTCATATCATCGGCATATATTTTAATGTGACTGTTGTAAATTAAAGAAGTAACGTCATGTATCGAAATAATTAACAATAAAAGGCCAAGATGACTACCCCGACGAACCCCAGTGAGAGCCAAGAATGGGGTCGAAATTGTAGATCTAAGTAGAATTGAAAAACCACGATCTGAAAGATATGAGGAAATCCAATTTATAAAGTATGAGGGAAAACCGAATTTTCTTAACTTAAAAATGATAATATTGCGAGAAAAAAAATCGAATGCTTTACTGAAGTCGGTGTAAATTACATCAGTTTGAAAGCCATCCTCCATATTTTTAAGAAAAATTGATGCTGTTTCAACAAGATTAGTAATGGTTGACTTATTTTCCACAAAACCATGTTGATATGACGATAAGAAAGTGACGCAGTGATCATTATTAGAATAAAAAACAAATTATTCAAAAAGTTTTGGAATCGAGGATAGTTTTGCTACCTGTCGATAATTAGTAATGTCATTTTTATGACTTTTTTTTATGTAAAGGTCTAATAAGAGAACTTTTCCAAATAGATGGGAAACCCCCAGGAGCTAATAAGCAAAAATTATCAATTCTAGTTAATGTCAATATTAATATTATAAAGTGTTGTTTTCGGAAAATTTTTAAGATGAGAAAAATATGCTTCATTTAAAGATATTGATCGATTTTTCTTTTAGAGTATACAAATTTCCCAAATTGTTTTGGATTGGCTTTTTTTTTTTGTATAAGTTTTTGTATTCTATAATCTTAACAAAAAATTTGTTTTTATAATTGGTCTTACCTGAGCTTTGAAACCTTATCAGTTATTATAATAATTCAAAATTAAAAAGTATTTTCTTTTCCTTTAAGATATACAATTAATCAACATTATAAAAAATTAAAAACTAATATCATAGAATAATTATGTAATACAATAAAAAAAAGTATAGAACAGGTACTTTACTTGAATATTAGAACAATATTTTCAAAAAATATAAACTAAAAAGCGGAACATTATTATATAAAAATTTGCAATTTTACACATTCATTTTTTTTTATTGAAGATTCTATTGAGAATTTTTTAATTATAGAAATTCTGTTAGTAATGACTCCAAAATTATTTGTGAGTTTTTTTGCGAATCTTTAATATTCGATTACATATTACGAACATAATTTGAATTTCATTTTATTAAACAGAGTCAGAAAAAAGTTATAATCATAATTCGAGTTATTCTTAAGAAATTTACGCCAAGCTTTATTTTTATATTCTTCAATGTTTTAAGATTTTTATTAAACCAGGGCGCGCTAGATGCATTTGCAGTATCAACTACAAGAGAAATAAATTGAGAAAAAGAAGACCGAATAGTTCCATAGAAGTTATTAGCTGAATCATTTAAATTAAAAGAAGGAATAAATGAAAAAATTATGAAAGTTCAAAAATTTATTAATATCATCAAAATTGGCTTTTACAAAATTAAAACGATGTGATAAAATAGATTCACCTTTCGCAGGTGAACAAAAGAGGAAAAAAAATAGGAGGGTGATAGGATCGATTCTGACTAATTCAATAGAGCAATCAAGAATAACCAAATCGTTCCAGTTCGTAGTAAAAATAAGATCCAATTGATTTCCTCTATAATTAAATATCAAAAAGACTTGTTGAAAGTTTAAGGAGTTTAAAGAATCAATTACTAAGCACCCGATATTGCTAATTAGTTTTTTTGGTACGTAGTAAGGCTCTTCATTGTGAGCAATCCAACTGAAATTTGGTAAAATAAAATCGCCACATGGGATGAAATCATCATTTGCGTTGATTTTGCTAATATATGACTCAATTACTGATAAATATTTAGAATAAAATTTAAAATTTGAAGCTTGTGGAATATTACAGTAATGATGAATAAAATATTGAATATCAATACAACTTTTATAACCATAATTTCAGTATTTTAAATTAATTCAGATTGAGAGCAAGTCATTTCTGAGGAACAAAGTGAGTTTTTATTGCGATTTTTTTGCGATTAGCCTCCTCCACCTTTCAGTATTATCCAAAGAAAGGGTACCATATCAATCCTTACTAAAAACATTACAATATGAAGAAAAAATTTCTAAATTGTTAATTGAGAAGGAATCCAAGTTTCGGTTAAAATAAAAACATATCTGCTCCTATTATTATCTTCTAAAGATTTAAATCTGACCTTAACAACAGGTGGCAAAAACACCGGTCGTAATGTTGGTTTTGACCTAGATACACTTGAAGAACTTGAAGCTTTCATGAGGATTTAATGTTTCACTTTGAACAAAGTTTTGGCACTTAGTCAAAGTGGAAGAAAGTGATAGAAATTTTAAGAAAAAATTTATCATGTTTATTTAAGGAGGATTTTGGATCGTTTGAAAGTGAAGAATTACTTAATTTAGATATAATTTGTTTTTAATTATTAGGAGGTATATTATTTATATTCAGTAAAGAATTCTTACTATTATTATTAATAAAATTGATTAATTTTATCATAAGAACTAGAAACTATTTTTGAAAGGTCCAGAAGGTTATTAATGTTATTTTATTTTATTTTTCAAACCAAACAAAGTTCGCTACAAAAAAGTTCCTTAAAATTATAACTTATATGAAAATTATTCAATACAAAGACTTATTACTTATATTAAAATTATACAAAACAATGAAATGCTAAGCAAAATAACAAAAAATACATTTTTAAAAAAAAAAAAAAATAATTTGATATACAATTTGTGTACATGTTTATAAATATTAATTTTTTTTTTTGCATTTTGAAAGTATTTTGATATATATTTGTTATGACTAAGTATTTAAAAACAATTTATAAGATGCACTTAAATAAAAAAGAAAAAAGAAAGTTAAAACCGATTGTTTTATTTTTATGAAATAAAGTAAGTAGGTTGTGTGTTATGTTTAAATTGTATCATAATTTGAAAGAAAAATATTGCTTATGTAGGAACTCATTGTCTGAGGTCATTAAATTAAAAAAAATGTTATTGTAAACTTTGTTTAAAAGTAGTTTTGGAGATAGATGTAGAATAAAGATGAATAATTTTGTTGAAAGTAGTCAACATCTATTCACCCAAGCTACACGGGTTGCATCGAACTGTATGCTCGAGGTATTTTGACGTAATTTTGCGGAAATCGGTGAAAAATTTGTATACACCAAAACCGGTTTCGTAATTTTTGTATTCACAAAAAACCGGTTTCGATGCCATCAAATTTTACTAGTAACGATGCACTCACCAATACAAACAAAAAAATGTTTTTTTTGTTTTTGTTGTTTTTTTTTTTCATTATTTAAAAATTTTTGAACTGTGTGTATCTTAAATAAAAAAAATTTTAGGCCGGACAAAATATAAAATATTTCTTGTATTGGAAATTGATAAAAATCTATATAAGATTACCATGTTAGGTTTTATTTCTATTTGTTATTTTTTATCTTTCAAACTAAATACTAAAAAAAGAAAAAATGAACAAAAATCTTTGTTGTATATTAAATATATAAATATATTTTAATTGATAAAATATAAAATTTAGTTAATATAAATAATAAAAAAAAATAATTAATGATATAAAAGACAATTAGTTTAAGGAAAAGATTTAGAAACTAATTTTAAAATTGTATAATTATGAATGTTTCCTAAGTCCCATTAAGATATTGAATAGAGATACTGTTATTTAATGTACCAAAAGTAAAACTTTATGACAAGAGTTCTCCTCGTTAAGACAGAGAAAGCAAGTTTAGTGAACTAAGTCTTGCATTGTAGTTAGGAGGATTAACAAAATTAGAAGGACTATGCACACTTCTTAATGCAAATAAGAGAAATTGCTTTTGATCTGATCCAATTCTATTGGAGCGAACTTGAAACGCTGGATCCTAAATTATGCTACCGTATTCTAAAATAGATCGAACAAGGGAACAATAGAGGAATTTTGTCACAGCTAAGTCATTAAATTCTTCAGCTCTTCTCTTAATAAAACCTAACATTTTATTAGCCTTGAGACTAATTGGTCATAGTGAAGATTATAATTAAGTTTATTATCGAGAAGAATTCCTAAATCAGTAATGCTAGAAACCCTATCAAGAGTAAAATTATCTATTTTATAGTCATTTACTAAAGAAAAACGTTTTCGGGTAAAATTGATTACCTTACATTTCTGTATGTTGAGTTCCAATTTATCAAATTAATTTACTTTACTTTTTTTTAATTGTTTAATTAAACTGTGTTAGAATTCTTATTACCATTAGGAGGATCGGTTACTAGTAATTTAGTTAAATTTTCACAATTATTGTTAGTATTATTAGCATTAGTAGAATGTAGGTTAGGTTTAGAAAGATTATAATTTGCATCTATCACATTAGGCGGAAATATGGGATTAGCCTTAGTCCTAAGCTGCTTTGGTATAAAAGGTTGCTTAGTTTTAAGAGGTAGCTCAGGTTTAACAGCTCTCTGGTTTAACATGTCTATTTGATATCAAAATAACTGCATCCAAAGTCCGGCTGGTAGTATCTGCTCCAATTTGGTCCCAAATGTAAACATTGTCAGGATCCAATAACAACTGCATTGTACCATATGGTCCAGTTAATTTAAAACAGCGAAATTTAATGTTTTTTCTTTTAATAAATAACAGAATTGACACGGAAGTGATCTTTTATAAACTCGAGAATTTTAATACAATCAAAGGAGGGTGGAGCTGCTTTAATACAAATAGATGCATTTTTTAACTTCTCAATATTATCTGAAGAGAGCTTAAAATTATGAAGTTTAGATATTCTACGATCCCACTCATCTTCAGTCCATATAGTCCCAAATGTATGTACAATTATTGGATCCGTTTGAGTGCCACATCACAAGTTTCTAAAGTAATTTGTGTTCCAAATTGTCGTGTTGTAAATATGCTCTGGATTCTTTTATTAAAGGTATTCACTTTTTTGGAGTAAGATAATCTTGTATAAGTTTCTTATTCCAATAAGAATAGATTCGTAGAATCATGTAATAATTCTAGTTTTTCAATAAAGGAATTATGTTGAGAAACTAAAAATCTGTGAAATGAAGATACATCAAAATATTGGCGACTAGATCCAGCTTCGATGAAATCTCTAACATTATTTTCCAAATTACCAAAATGCTTAGGCAGAGATGATAGAATTTCTATTTTGATTTTTTGCTTTAAAGAAGTATCATTACATTATTATATTAATAAGGAACCCGACTGCCTGGAAAGCGTTAGTATTATTTACAATGATATTATTTGTTTTATTACATAATCTTATTTTCAAGTTCAGAGATTAATTTATGTATATTGTCAACTATTCCATTAAACCAACATAGTTCATAGTTTTGACAATCTTCACAAATAAAAATTGATTCATGAAATGGATGGTACCAATCTCTGCTAAAACCCTTGCATACACCATGTAACTTTCTACAACAAAAAGCTTTGCATATAACAAATTTCCTTTTTTTTATCAAAATCGGAGAAAGTTTTCAAAACGCATTTGCAACTCATTTTTAAATATCGAATAATAAGACAAAAAAAAGAAAACAAAGGTTAAGCAAGTTTATTCACTTTAATAATTTTAACTTTATAATTTCAATTACTGAATTAAAGTAATCAAATTACGATTAAGCATTTGCTAAAACAAATAAAAGGATAACAAAATTTTTTTATTATAATATTAAATTAGATTGTTCTTTAAAAAAAAGAAAGTAGTAACAATAAAGTAAAACAACTTTAAATTATGAGTGTTCAATTACATACAAAAACAATTCAACCTCATTTAAAATTTAATTTTTTTTTTTTGTGGATAATTAGAAGAAAAAGACACTAACAAAAAATGTTCAAGTTTATTTGTATTGTTTTCCTTTTATTTTAAATAATTAATAAAAACCGGAATTTCGCGAAAAGCGTGTAATTTAATTGAGTATTTCTGTAACGCTTGAAAATTGGAATTAGAGTTGAGCTTAGTTTCCGACAAAGCTGAAATATTGTGAGGCAGTATCATTTTAGAATTTAAAAACAGAGTGCGTTTTAGTACGAAGTCCTCTCACGTTTTTGTAGAAGATTAGGCAGTTCTCAGATTTTTTGGATTGTGTCGTATTTTTTCACGCAATTTGAATTCTTTGCCAGGCCAGCTATTGTGATTTATTATGAATTGAAGTAAGTTATCTGGCTGGAATACTTATTTTGAAAAAGGAGCACTGTTTAATAATACTATCTTAAATATCGAAATACCATCTCGAATACAATCAAAATTGTCCATGTTAGATAAATGGTGATCAATATTAAAAGGTTCTGTATTCGGATATAACCGCGAGACAAATATGAATTTGTTATGGGGAACAACTTGTAAGTTGAAAGAATTACAAGTAGTACCATTACTATCAGGTAGACCAACGCTATTGTTATGATTATTATTACGATTATTATTATCAATATTATTATTTTTATTATTATTATTGGTCTCTCATTTGCTGTTGTGGGGATAACACTTATGAGTTTTTGTTTCTCTTACTATTTACTTTTAATTAATTATTTTATTCAATTATTATTTTTATATTATTTATATTAAATTATTATTCAATTATTTGTTAACACCAACTAATTATTAGAATTGCGGGTTTTGCACTAATAAAATTTCGCCCCAATATTCGCAAAAAATCGTATGTGGAGATTGCAAAAATGTATTTCATTATTTTCAGAATTTCACAATTGTGTGAATCTTAAGGCAGAAGAGTTGGAACTCTATAAGATTAGTGGAAATAATTTTCGCTGTATTAGATGTTGCGCTCTGAGAAGAAAATCTCTTCAAGTCTCTATCAACGAAGCTAACTCTCAAAACACAATGGCATGTGCATCTTTATCTAAAAGTACTGTTACTAATACAAGTAATACAAGTTATATTACTAATACATATATTCCATCATCTGATATTACCATGCAGTTAATTTATGAGGAAATGCTAAATCTCAAAAATATAAACAAAGAGTTTTTAGAGAAAATGACAAAATTGCAGTATGAGAATACTATTTAAAAATCTTAAATAAATTCCCTGGACAGCAGAATTAATTATATAAATAAAAAAAAAAGAGAAAATGATCGAAATTTCAGGAGTACTTAACTTACATAAAGAGAATACAATGCAAAAAGCGCAAAAAAAATTTTCTCTGAATGTATTAAAAGTAATGTTCATAATGACATAATATATTAAATTGCTATGTATAAAAAAAACTATTACTCTGCAAAGAGAAGTACTCCATAAAATATTGATATTTTATGTATTGAATTTAAATACTACGAAACAAAACAAAAAATATTTAAAAAATAAATACAAAAATATGAAACAATTAAATAATAAAATTTATGGACTTGAAAACAACAAGAACAATATTTACATAAATCACTCATTTACTAATTATACGAAGCATTATTCCAAGCACTAGAACTGGAACTGAAAAAAATATAAGTATGTATGGTTTAAGAAATCAGATATTTTTTTAAAAAAAGAAGTAGAATCAAATAGAGTTATTGTCATAAAATCGTTGTAAGATTTAATAAAATTTAATTAAATTATTAATTGCGTTAACTCTAATGTTAAATTTAAATTCAAACATTAGCGATTTTTATGACAGTGGCTCTTTTGATTCTAATTCTAAATATTGATATTGTATTAATAATGATAATTCTAATATAAAGGTTATATTTCATCAAAATATTCTTAGTCTAAAAAAAAATTTGGTTAGTTTTTATTATCATTATCGCCACTAAATCACTTACGTGATATTGTATTCTTATTTGAAATCTGGATTTATAGTTTTGAAATTTCTGATTTTAATATACCAATTATAAATTTTTTGCAACTTGCAATGATTCTTACTCTTCTAGAGTGTAGTATATATTGACCGTTCATAAAATTATTTCCATAATTGTTAATAACTAAAAATACAAATTCTTTTAATATAAATTTTAATAAATGCTGACATAACATTTTGGTTAGGTCAAAACATTTCTAAGTGCTAACATCTGTTTACAAATATTTGTATGATAGCAAGTGCATTGCATTGTATCTTACAAATATAATAATTTTATTTTTTTTGTGGATCAAATTACATTTTTGTTATTTGTTTGAAAATGTAATGTTAATGAATGATAATGATTCATATAATTTTTAGTTGATAATTTTGGTTAATGATCTTTATGTAATAATGAACTAGGTCAGTAAATATTATATTTAACCCAAATAAAAATTCTTTGTAACTAAGTAATAAATTTTAATAATTTATTGCTCTAGATTATATTTGTATGGATTTGAAGAAATCCAAAATAGTATATAAGGATTGATATTTTAAATTAAAAATCAGAGTTAATCCAACTCCAAACAAAAAATAATATTCTTTTATTTAATAATTATATTTTTATTCCTGCAGTCTATATGCTAGAATAATAATAATAATAACTTATAAAATAATATAATAATTAATATATATATATATATTATTCTTGCTATTTTTATATTTGGCATTTTTAATATATTATAATAAAATATAAAGTAAATAGGCAGTTTTTGCCTGCGGAGGAGCAAAGCCTTTTTGCTGTAATTAAATAAATAAAGGAACACATTGCATCAGTCAATTAACTTGCCTGAACAGTGTGTGTTAGGAAAAGACATTTGACATTATAATTATACGGACGAAACATATTACATGGCGATCCTAACCTACTAACGTGGAATAAAGTGCAGTGAACAACTTCAACAACAATAGTTCACACACACCAAATCTGAAAAACAGAGATAATTTTTTAACAGACAGGAAGACTTAGACAAAATTAATGGAAATAAAAACAGATGAAGATTTCCACCTACGCTTCGACGCCCTAGTAGACCAAATCCTTAAAACTAAAGAAGAAATAAAGCAAAAGAAGATAGAAGAACAAAGAAGAATCAAGGAAGCAATTGAAGCAACAAAAATAAAAATCACATTAGATCAATACAAACAACGGGTACGGCCCAAACAAAAAAGAGGAGGAAAGAAATTTCAACGAAGAAAACAACTTAGTAGATTGTACAAGAGTCTACCCTTTATACAATCTCAACAAAACAAAGAAGAAACTTTGAAAAGAAACAACGAATTAAAGAATAACAAATTACATGGGTTTGTTCTCAGCAGAGGCAACTTCAACAATTGTCCAGCAAGCAAACCTGCATACACATGAAATTTTGAAGGATGTTAGTATAACAATATTTATCATACTTATTTTTGAAGCAATCAAATATTGCATAAATAAAAAAGCAGAAAGAAGAGCTCAACGTTTAACAACGATATAATCAACTATATATGTATTTAATCATTAGAATTAAAAATTTTCTTTACAAATAAAACAAATAATTAAAAATAAATTTTTTTTTTTTAAATAAAATAACATATATATATATAAAAAAAAAAAATAATGTCAAATTAAAATAATCTTTTAAAAATATATCATATAAGTAAAATTTTTTTTTAAAAATAATGTTTAATAATTAAAGTAAATTTTGAAAATTAAAAATTTTGCTACTTCTCTTTATATTACATTAAAAATTTTATGGACTTTGAAAAAATACAAAAACTAAAAGACTTATTACGTACATTAAAAAAGAACCCCACCAGAACTTACACTGTATCTTACATAGAAGAGAAACATAAAAAGATTAATGAGGTTTGGGAATACTTTGAACAAAAAGGTAATATTCAGTTTGACACTATACTAAAGATTAAAGAAATAATAAGACAAATAACGATATTTTTGAAACCAAAATCTGAACCAGTAACAAGAGAAGAAAAAAAAAATGGCAAATTTTGAGTTAACAACAGCAATAAAAGTAGTACCTTTATTTGAGGGAGAAATTAAACATCTTTCAAATTTTTTAGGACTTGTAGAATTTTATGCCGACACATTAAAAGATGACACTGAAAAAGAGAGCTACTAAAGTTTATATTAGCAACCAAATTATCTGAAAAAGTTAAGAACAGATTAATAACAGAAGTACAAATAAATACAATTAGTAAATTGAAAGAAGTATTAAATGCAAACTTTAAATCGTAAAAGAATCCAGCAAAAATTCAAAATGAACTAACAAGATTGGTACAAGGTAATCGGGATGTTAATTCATTTGCAACCAAAATCGAAATGCTTGAGCTATGAATGAGTTACAAATAGCAGAGCAAGGTGAAAACCACAGAAATATTATAATAAAACTAAATGATCAATTAGGTCGTAACACATTCAAAAACGGATTGAATGAAATGCATAGAGCAATAATTTTACCAGCAAAACCAAAGAGTTTTGAAGAGCCTATTCAATTAGCATCAGAAAATGATAGTAATATAAGACCAAATAATGCAATGCATTTTAGAACAAATAATTTCAGAAGTCAATTCAACAGACAAAACAATTTTAGAAGAAATTATAATAATAACAAGTGATGAAAAAAACCCAAGGGTTTTTAAAAAAGCACATTTTCAAAATTATATTGTATTACATACTGAGTTTAACTTTGGAAATATTTACTTGGAAATAGCTACTACTGACTTATTTAAAAGTTGTTATAGCCCTTCAATGGGGAAGGCTGCCAAATTTCTCAAGAATCTAACTTCAACTTCTTCTAGGTTCTAGGAATTAAATTGTAAATTACACAAAAATTTGGAATTTTACTTAGAATTTTATTATCTAAGCAAAAATGGGTAAAACTGAGAGACACTTTCTTCAATTTAAGGAACCCCTTTTAAATTTAAGAAAAACCTTTAACATATGTTAAAATATAATGTTGGACCTTTAAATTTTGTATATTAATAAAAAAAAAATTGTACAGGTATTCAAGTTACAGGTGCTTAAAAATAGCATAATTTCAGTTTTCGGGCCCTTATAGCTCCTAAACAGGGGGCTTGACAAAAAAATTTTGTTAACTGACTCCTACTATTTTTTTGGGTTCTCCCAAAATTTCAAGATCCAACCTTGAACTGTTTAGAAGATATGTCGGGCCAAAAATTTTGCAAAAATTGAATTTAATATAATGGTAAATTTTAGTACCGTATGGCAACCCTATACATTTAAGCGACATATTTTTGTAAAGCTTATAAAAGCAGCTCTCTAATACCGTTTTTCGATTGAAAATAAACCTAACAGAACTCTTGTTATATCAATTTAAATATAGGGCTTTTTTGGAATTTTCAGGGGCTGTAACTTCGTCACCCTTCAAAATTAAGAAAAACCTTTGACGCATGTTGAAATATAATTGAGCTTTGAATTTTGTCTATCCCTAAAAAAAAATTTGGACAGGTATTCAAGTTACAGGTGTTTAAAAATAGCTAAATTTCAATTTTCGAGCCCTAATAGCTCCTAAATAGGGGGCTTGACAAAAAAATTTTGTTAACCTACTCCTACTAATTTCTAAGTATCTAACTTCTTCCAAAATTGCAAGACCCTAGCTTGAACCGTTCAGAAGATATGTGTGGCCAAAAATTTTGCGAAAATTGAGTTTTGCGTAATGTTAAATTTTAGTACCGTATGGCAACCCTAAACATTTGCCTTGTAAAAATTTATAAAGTTTATGAAACCAGCTATCATTTGCCGTTTTCAGATTGAAAATATATGTAACAGAACTCTTGTTATAACAATTTAAATATAGGGCTTTTTCAAACTTTGGGGGGCTGTAACCCCGTAACAGGTGGGGCTACAGAAAAAAATTCTTCTACGATATTATTTTTTTTTACAATAACTACCCATGGTTAAAATTTCTTTTCTCTATTTCAAACGGTGTAAAAGTTTTTGTAAACATACGGACGGACGGACGGACAGAGTAAAGCTATATAGGCACATTTTTACAAAATTTTTTGAAAATGTGCTAAAAACTACAATAATAGAAGCAACTACAATAACAATTATCGCAATAACAGCTTTAATAATAATCGAATGCAACAGAACAATAACAACAACTATAATAATAATAATAATAATAGCAACCAGGGAAACTTCAGCGGCCCCGGCCGAAGAAACCCGGAGCATGCCAACAACATGCAAAGGAACAGCCAAAACCAATTCAACAGAAGAAAAAAAGTACATTTAGCAGTGACAATAACTGCGCAAATATAATAAAAATAAAAACAAGTAAAGAAACAGTCAGTCGGTGCAACCGACTTAGAAATACCCTACACCTATTTGGTTCAAATTTAAGGACATATCCATAAGTCATTTTAACACCATAGAAGCTGTTATTAATTTGATCGTAAGACATAGCTAACCAAATTAACTGTATAATACTAAAAACATTTTCTAATTACCCTATCTATTAAAAAATACTACAAATTCTTACTAATTTATCTATTTAAAAATATTAAAAAACAAACAAACTTGAAATAAATGAAAATATATTTATTCCAATTCAATTACAAAATGAAAAAATTCTAATTATTAAATTTTGTGACAAAAAGATATCCAAGGCATAATATATTTAATAATCCAAATTTTTAAAAATTGCAATTATTTTAAATGGTTAGTTTATATACCTAATAGAAAAACTTATAAACGCAAAATATGCAATAAATGTATTTCTAAAATACAATTAAAAATTTACACCTTTTCATATAATTCATTTAAATATAAAAATAAATTTTACATAAATGCAGCAAGTACCTTTGAACATAGCTGAACCACTACAATTAAGTCTAGATTTCGGAGACACATAGGACATAGGAAATATATTCTTTGGCTTCGAAATTAAACTCGACCACAACCAATTCCCATGGTACTTTCATTACTAGTAACCTACTGTTAAATTTCATCTAAATACCGGCATTATTTTTTGAGTTATGGTGTTTTTAAGATATATGTTTGTTAGTCCTTGAACTTTTCAAGGGTTCCAGGACCCGAAATTATGGTACGATTTCGCCCATATGCAGTCCCGTCATACTTTCAATACTAGTTAACCCTTGTACACAATTGGAACGCTCTATCTTAATTTTAAGTTACTAGTTTTATTAATTTCGATGATAAGCTTTTACACATTGGGAGGTCTAAGAGAGATTCTGAACCACCACTCCAATTGATCCCAAATTAGGGGGGCACGCAAGAAATAGTAAAGAACACCCTTGTGGCAAATTGGAAGCTTCTACATTTGTTTCAAGTAACTATCTTTATTAATTTCGAAAATATGCTTTAAGGGCCTAAGAACTGAGTGGCTGGTCCCCGATCCACTACTCCAATGGGGCCCAAATTTCAAAGACACTTACGAAATAGGAAGGGACACCCTGATACCAAATTTGGAGGTTCTATCTTCATTGGTTTCGGAATTATGCTCGTTTGGCCTAAATTCGATCAAAAAGTTCTAAGTTCCGAACCCATTGTCCAATCCTCACCGTACGTAATCACCGCCGTAGTTTCGCTGCCAATAACCTACAGCACAAATTTCATGAAGATAGCCTCATTAGTTGTTGAGTTATCGTGATTTTTTATATATGTTCCTTAGCCCTGACATCAATTAAAAGGTCCGGAATCCGAACCGTTGGGCTGATTTCGCCCTTATATAGTCCGCGCTGTACTTATAGTACTAGTTAACCCTTGTACACAATTTGAACGGTCTATCCTAATTTTAAGTAACTATTTTTAGTAATTTCGATTATAAGCCTTTAAAACTTGGGAGGTCTGAGAGGGGTACAGAACCACCACTCCAATTGATCCCAAATTAGGGGAACACGCAAGAGATAGTAAAGAACACCCTTGTGGCAAATTGGAAGCTTCTACATTTTTTCAAGTTGTTATCTTTATTAATTTTAAAGATATGCTTTAAGGCCTTCGGAAATGTGTGGCTGGTCCCCGACCCACTACTCCAATGGGACCCAAATTCACAAGACACTTAGGAAATAGGAAGGGACACCCTGATACTAAATTTGGAGGTTCTATCTTCATTGGTTTCGGAATTATGCTCGTTTGGCCTAAATTCGATCAAAAAGTTCTAGGTTCCGAACCCATGGTCCAATCCCGACCTTACGCAATTCCCGAAGTATTTTCATTACTAGTAACCTACAGCACAAATTTGATGAAGATAGCTTCATTAGTTGTTGAGTTATCGTGATTTTTTATATTTGTTCGTTAGCCCTGAAACCGATTAAAAGGTCCAGAATCCGAACCCATGGGCCGATTTCGCCCATATGCAATACCGCCGTACTTTCAGTCCTAGTAACCTACAGTTAAAATTTCATCAAGATAGCTCCATTATTTTTTGAGTTATCGTGCCTACGGACGGACGGACGGACATGGCTATATCGACTAAGGCGGTCACGCTGATCACAAATATATATACTTTTCCATATCTAGCTCGCTTCCTTTAGATGGTTACAAACACCATACCAAAGTTAATATACCCCTTTACCTATTCTATAGGTGTAGGGTATAATAAACAATAAGAAACAATACATAACATTATTAATAGATACAGGAGCAGATATATCTATAATTAAGGACAACATCATAAAACAACAAATATTAGAAGATGAGACCTGCCAAATAAATGGCATTACAGATAAAATTTTTATGACAAAGGGTGTAATAAATTTGGAATTAAAATTTGAAGAACATACAATTAAACATAAATTTCATGTTATTAATGAAAAAATTAATATAACAGCCAACGGTATTTTAGGTAGAGATTTTCTATATGACAACAAATGCAGAATAGATTATGAAACATGTACATTAATTATACCTAATCAAGAAGAAGATATAGTACTATCAATGAGTATAAATACTAAAACAATATCCAACATCATGCTACAACCTCGAACAGAAGCAATCATAAACATAGATATAAATGTAAAAGAAGATAGTATAATTATAGGCAAAGAAATGGCAAAAGGGGTATTTATAGCAAATACAATTATCCCAGCAGAAGGTTTAAAACATGTAAAAATATTAAATACAAGGGAAACACCAGTAAATATAAACACAACTGAAATTGAAGTTCAACCTTTAAAACATTATCAAATATTATCTTTTAAAAATAATAATGTATCAAAAACAAGATTTGAAAAATTAAAGAAAGAAATAAATTTAGATAACTTAGATACAAAAGCAAAAACAACAATATTTAATATTTGTGAAAAATTTCAAAATATTTTTCATTTGGAGAATGAGATGCTGACAATAAACAATTTTTATGAACAACGAATTTCTACAATAGATAAGTCACCAGTATATATCAAAAATTACAGAACACCAAATGTCCATTTACAAGAAATTGAAAAACAAGTTTCAAAATTAATGGAAGATGATATAATTGAAAATTCCACTAGTCCATACAATTCACCATTACTTATTGTTCCCAAGAAAAGCAAAGAAGGAGAACAAAAATAGAGATTAGTTGTTGATTTTAGAACATTAAACAAAAAAATAGTGGATGACAAGTTTCCATTAAATAGATTAGAAGATGTATTGGATAAATTAGGAAAAGCTAAATATTTTTCAACACTGGATATGACGAGTTCTTTTCATCAAATTCCGTTGCATCCAAAATCAAGGCAAATGACAGCATTTTCGACAAATAAGGGACATTATCAATTTAAAAGATTACCATTTGGACTAAAAATTTCCAAAAATAGTTTTTAACGTATGTTATCTGTAGCATTAAGTGGTTTACAAGAAGCCGCATTTCTGTATGTAGATGACATAATAGTATTTGGCTCAAATCTAACAGATCACAATATTAATTTGATAAAAGTATTAGAACGATTACAAGAATACAATTTAAAACTTAACGCGTCGAAATGTAATTTTTTAAAACAAGAAGTTCTATATTTAGGACATCTAATAACTTCTGAAGGTATAAAAACAGATCCTGCAAGTAGTTAGGATATGAGAGAGCTAATGTATGAAAAACGCAAAAACTTGCTATTTGCCCTTTTTTGCCACTAGATGTCGGTAATTTGCCGCTAGTGTAGACTAGATGTCGGTGTATTTGCCGTTAGTGCTCACTAGATGTCGATGAGTGTGTGAGAGAGCTAATGTATGAAAAACGAAAAAAGTTGTTATTTGCCACTAGTGGTCACTAGATGTGTGTGAATGTGTTATTTACCGTTAGTGGTCACTAGATGTCGGTAAACGTCGAATAAATTATATGAGAGAGCTAATGTATGAAAAACGCAAAAAGTTGTTATTTTCCGTTAGTGGTCGCTAATGTAGAAAAACGCAAAAAGTGGTTATTTGCCGTTAGTGGTCACCAGATGTCGGTGAATGTAAAAATTAAAGATTAGGGTTGTGTACAGGGTACAAAGTGAAGAAAAAATGGGATCGTGTACATTGGTGGAGACAGTGGCGGTGGCAGTGGCAGTGATTGAAAGGGCTTTGGTGATAATTTTTGTGTTATGCAGCGTTTGTTTAAGACAAGTTAGTATGTTGTGTTGTTGGTAGATGTCGTTAGTAAAGGGGGAATGGGAAAAATAGTAAGTTTAATGGGAAGTTAATGGGAATATCTAATATGTTGTGTTGTTGGTAGATGTCGTTAGTAGTGGGGGAATGGGAAGTTAATGCGAATGTATAATATGTTCTGTAGTTGATAGATGTCACAATTTTTTTTTTTGAGTGAATGGTAATAATGTGAATGTAGTAAGAATAATTAAAAAGGGGTGAAAAGATCAGTTTAATATGAAAAAGAATTTTTTGTGTCTTGGAAAAAGATTTTTAATAGGATTTTACGGGTTGTTTGTGTATTGGGAGTGATTTTTAATAGTATTTGATTAGGTGTTAGTGTCTTGGGAAATGATGGGTAGTTAAGAGGAATTTTTATTGAAATTTAGTAGATATCCCTATGTGTGAGTATTGTATTGTATTGTATTATTGTAATAATGTATACTGAAAAGGGGTGAAAATAAAAAAGAAAAAAAAGATCAGTTCTATATGAAAAAGAAAAAAGAGACTGGTGGTTATAAAATATAACTATTTTAAAATATTATCCCCCAACTAGTTTTTAAAACAAAAAGACCGTTTAAATGCAAAGATGACAGTAATGTTTTTTAGTATAACTAAGAGTAGGTATTAAATTTCAAGATTATTAATAAATATTTTAGCGATTTTTTACATATTCCAACGGATAATAGTTAAAGGAAAATAGATAAAATTTTTTTTTTTAATTCAAATTTGCGGTTAAAACTTTTCATAAGATTCACAATATATGTTCAACAATTTAAAAGGGGTGAAAACATTAAAGTTAATTTTGAATTAAAAAATATCAACTGTTTAATGTATAGTTTTTAAAAGAAAAAGTTCGTTATTTTTTAACGGTTTTTCTCATACTTGATTCAATTAAAAATTATGTAAATATGATGGAAAATATAATATATAGGAAAAATTTCTTCTTCATAAGATTCGCAATACTATAGTTTCGAGATAATTACTATACATGTTAACGACTTTTTTCATAATTCTTACTGATCATAGACAAAGAAAAATATTATAGTACAGGGAGAATTTTTTTTTGAATTTAAATTTGTTGTTATAGGAAATGAAATTGAATATTAATTATGGGTTAAACTTTAATTTTAATGTTTTTAAAGGTGCGTTATTGTTTTTTAAAAGAAAAAGTTCGTTAAAATCAATATAATATACTAAGTACATATGCTTATAAATTACTTTACATATTATTGTTTATAAAACGTTTTTTTTTTAAAGACACCAACTGAAAATATTTTAAAATTTTGTTTTTTCAAAAGAAAAGGACGTTAGTTAACTGTCAAAAAACTAAGTCTACAATAAAAAATACAAACAAAATATTTTAATTTAATTTTCTTTATTTTACCATAAATAATTATACATATTTATTTTTAATATAACTACTAAATTTTATTGAATATGTGCTTGTGTTTTGCCGTAAGCAACTTTAGTATCCATTGAAATAAAATTATCAGCATCATCAATTTTTTCTATGAAATATGTATTGTTATTATTCATTTCTTCTTGATAATCACAAGTATTGAAAATATTTTGATACTTGTTCGGTAAGAAAATAATGTAATTTTCCGTTTCGCAACACCATTTATCACCATACAAAGTCTTCATTTTTTTTAATTTTTTAATTAAATAGAGAACATTTAACTCCATTTCTTTTATTTTTAAGAATTTTTTTTCATATTTTTTATTGCTTTTACTTAGATTGTTGAATGTTTCCATCAAATTTATTTGAAGTGTAGATTGTTGAAGCTGCTGAGGTTGACTTTTTCTTTTTTTTTTTGCTGGTAATGGTTGAATAAATTCGTTTGTAAATAAAGCAAATATCTTGCGTATTGGTTGACGGTTCCATATTGAATAATTATTTCTACTAGGTGAATTCAGTATTTATATAGGAAAAAAAAAATTCAAATTAAATAATATCCCTTTTATTTAACCAAGAATTATGACTACTATCAAATCCTAACCATTTTACAAATACTTTATTTCCTTGCTTTTTCAATACTTTTTCAACTAAATATGCATTAGGATACTTTACAGGTGTAAGCTCTGATTCATAAAATCCACCAGATATGAAATTACCTTTATAATCAGTTAAATTGTAGGTGACGGGATTAGTTATATTTACTTTTGATATTTTGAAAATTTCCGTTAACCAGTTTGGTTGGTAACCTTTCTCAAAACTTGTTTTATATTTGCTTATTCTAACAAAATCTCCCGCTTTATATTTCCCTTTATGGAATATCTTTGGATGATTGTAAATTGTTTTTAATAAAAAATTTTCATTGCTTTTCATAACCTCATTAGGTTTCATTTTGATTGTATGATGTTTTGTTGAATTATACGTATTTATAATAGAATTCAAAATGGGAAGCCACTTGTAATTTCCTTGTAAACTAAATTTTTTCCACATATTACTTTTTAAAGTACGATTGAATCTTTCAACAATTGATGCCTTTAGTTCAGAGAATGTATGATAGTGATGAATATTTTTTCTATCCATATATTGCTGAAATTTAGTATTGAAAAACTCCTTTCCCTGATCAGAATGAATATTTTTAGGTAGACTATCAGCTTTTTTGAATACTTTTTTGATTGCATCTAAAACGTTGTCAGCATTTTTGTTTTTAACGGGTTCTGCATATGCATATTTTGAAAATGTATCTATTACAGTTAGTAAATATTTATATCCTTTATTCAATTTAAATTTAGCATAAGGTATCATCTCAACCAAATCAATTTGCCATGTATCATTTAGACCTCTTTGTATAAATCTTCTTCGAAAAATTTTTCGTTTAGTAGGTCTATGAATCTCTTCAACAATTTGTTTTCTTGACATTCTTTGTATACCAACCAATTAAATTTTCCAGCTCTTTTTCATATTTTTCTATAAAATAGCATTGGCAGGTGTCTGGTCCTGAAGTTGAATTATTATAAGCCCAAATACACGAAATAAAGTGTATACCCCAATTTGAATTGTATTTTTCTTTGCTTCTAAAGTTTTCTAAATATTCTTGTAAATATAAAATGCGTTGTTTATGTTCATCAAGTAGAATAGAAGAATAAGTTTTGAGGAAGTCTTCCACATTGTGAGAATAAACACAAAATTATAAATTTTTTGCTTTTTTATACTTTTTGAAAAATTGGTAATTTAAATCGAACCCACTATTTAATCTATATCTTTATAATAAAAAAAAAAAAAAAAAAAAAAAAAAAATAGTTAATCCTTTGCAATCGTCTATTTTAATCTTTAACTGAAAAATATAATTTTAAACAAATAAAACAAATGCATATAAATTTTAATAATACAATTTTATTATATAATTAATTTTCGATATTTGTTTGTAGTAATTTTAAAATTTTTTCTTTCAATATGAATGGAATTTCAAAAAATAATCTTGAGTAATTACACTGAACATTCTAGTAACCTTGTGATATATATATTTCATCTTGTAACTTCAGTTGTTGCTTTTCTTGACACATATTTAGATATTTTGTTACGTATGCTTTTACGAAATCTTCAGCACTTTTATTATATGTTATAAGTACATTTAGAAATTCACTGATATTATAGAAATTATCTATTTCCTCTTCTTTTAAAATAAAAAATGCTTGTCCTTTGTGATAAGGTTTAACGTTTAAATAAATTTTTTTATGTAGATGTTTTGCGGAATTTTTTTTTTTAAAAACTGTTTGTATACCACAATCCATTCATTATAGTTGTAATTATAAAATGTTGTTTGGTTATTACGAATACGTTGAAATAAAATTCTTGTTTCACAAGACTCTGGATCAAAACCAATTAAGACTGCTAATGTGCATCCCTTATTTAAAAAATATGTATAAGCTAACAGCAAGTTTTTATTAGTATTGTATTCTTCCATTGGTACAATTAAACTGAATATTTACAATCACTGATTTAATATTTATATTTCTTAGCAATACATGACTGTACATTTTTATTTTCTCCAAATATACGTTTAAATTCTTTCATTATACATTTATCATTTTCTATGTTGTTTTTTATATTATCAACATTGTTAAATAAATTCAAAAACTTATTCATACTTTTGTTCTGACATCGATAGTATAAGTAAACACAGCAATATTGACCACAAACATCAGAAAAATCACTTTGCAAACGCATTCCATTAAATACAATACAGTGATTTTTAAATAAATTAATAATTTGTTTTTCACGTGGCTGACTTCCATAAGAATCAAAATATTCTATACATACTTCTTCTGGTATAAAAATTGCCAACCAATGTTCTCCAGGATCTTTAGATATCTGTGTATTAACAACAAAAAAAGATGGTCTTTCGATGATTTTTGGTATACGATCTAGTGCCCAAACTCCATTAAACAATTTATTTGTACTTTTATTACATTTCAAAATTTCCGCAATCTCTAAGGAATTCATTTTGCGGAATGTGAAAAACATAATTATTTCTTAATGTTTTATATGTTTTTACTTTATTTATAGATTTGTATAAACGTTACGATTTTTATCTATTTGAATATTTGCATCAAACTCTCCATACAAAATAGCTGTTAAGGTAGAGGGGAGTGGTTTTGATAATTTTGCTTCAATTCTTACGGTTCCTTGATTAAGTAAACCTTGACACACTTCATTACCTGATGAATCTGGTGTTAAGTCAAATGCTAACATAAAGAAACCATTACTAAACCATGATTTAGTTATTTGATGACCTTTATCGTTATGATGTATTCCTGTACCAGTAAAAAGTGTATTATACGCTCTAGTGAAACAATTATTTTCATTAGAAAAGTTAGTTTCTATCACCAAATTAGGAACTTGAACACCGTTAACAGATAATGAAAATTGGCTAATATCAAAATGCTTGAAATTGAAAGGATTTTTAGATCGTTTTCCTGAATACCCAACATTCTCCGTCATACAAAATATTAATGTGTTTGGCAATTGCCCAATGAAAGCATTATCTAATAATATGTTTTGACTATTCGATGCAACAGTGAATGATTTTACTTTTTTGTAAAAATATTTAGCTGTACTTTTCTCCAAAACTGTATTATGAGCAAGTAAAATACTTGGGTTAACTGTAACATGTTTCATTAATGAATTTGCTTCTATGATTTTCAATTGAGATTCATCAGTATCCGCTGAGTAAGTAATATAGGAATATCAACACCGTTTATTAGTAAAGTAGGTTGATTGAACATATCTATATGTAATTTACCCATAAGTTCTACTACATTGCTGTTATTGTAAAGTTTCTGTCTTTCTTTCGAAGCTTTGTTTTCAGAACTCGCTACATTGGGTTTGTCCAATAACCACCCAGCACATTCTAAATGTGTAATAGCTGCATCGCTACCATAGTTGAGTAATGATTCAACGTATGCTCTATAATGATAATTTCCATCGGATGGAGTATTATTTTTTCCATTTAATTGAACATTGCATTGTTTTATTAATGAATGTAAAATATTATTAACTACACTTGGCTGGATTATTTTTTTTCCGTCGGTACCTTTATCATTATTCCAAAGTGTTCCATCTTTTTTAGTTATTTGCACTTTTAGTCTTAAATATGTTGAAGATAAATCTCTATATGCATCACCATGTCCTAGAGAGACAAATTCAATAGTTGATGAATTATCTAGAGAAGCAATGGGGTTGTAACAAACTTCTTCAGATCGTAAAATACTGGATTGAATGGGTGGTGTTTTGAAAATATCCAATTTAGATTTCATACATTCACTCATTTTATTCAAAAATATCTTTTTTTATACTCTTATTCTTCTTCTTAACTTGACGTCGTTTACTTATTAAATAACTTACACGTTTCAAAGCTGGCCTTTTTATACTTTTAATTTTTATTTTACTTTTCCTTTTTCTTTTTCCAGAGCCATACATTTCATTCAGTTTTTGAACAGCACCACGTCTAACATTTTTAACTATTTCTTTACCACGATCTTTCATCACTTCCTTTACATTTGCATCTGATGCAATATCAGATAAAGCATTAATACCTGAGCTTATAGCTTCATTCTTTAATATATTTACACCTGAACTAAATATTGGTTTTAAATATCTAATTAATCCGCCGAAAAAACTTCCTAATCCTCGTCCTCTTTGATACGGTACTCTTGAGTAAAACAAGTGACCAATATCATCCAAACCTCTCCCCGATTGAATCAAATAATACTTATAATACACTCGATCCATTTTGAAACAAGTAAAGAAACAGTCAGTCGGTGCAACCGACTTAGAAATACCCTACACCTATTTGGTTCAAATTTAAGGACATATTCATAAGTCATTTTAACACCTTAAAAGCTGTTATTAATTTGATCGTAAGACATAGCTAACCAAATTAACTTTATAATACTAAAAACATTTTCTAATTACACTATCTATTAAAAAATATTACAAATTCTTACTAATTTATTTATTTAAAAATATTAAAAAACAAACAAACTTGAAATAAATGAAAACATATTTATTCCAATTCAATTACAAAATGAAAAAATTCTAATTATTAAATTTTGTGATAAGAAGATAATCAAAGCATAATATATTTAATAATCCAAATTTTTCAAAATAGCAATTATTTTAAATGGTTAGTTTATATACCTAATAGAAAAGCTTATAAACGCAAAATATGCAATAAATGTTTTCTAAAATACAATTACAAATTTAGACCTTTTCATATAATTCATTTAAATATAAAAATAAATTTTACATAAATGCAGCAAGTACCTTTGAACATAGCTGAACCACTACAATTAAGTCTAGATTTCGGATACACATAGGACATAGGAAATATATTCTTTGGCTTTGAAATTAAACTCGACCAGAACCAATTCCCATGGTACTTTCATTACTAGTAACCTAGAGTTTAAATTTCATCAAAATACCGGCATTATTTTTTGAGTTACGGTGTTTTTAAGATATATGTTTTTTAGTCCTTGAACTTGTCAAGGGTTCCAGAACCCGAAACCATGGTACGATTTCGCCCATATGCAGTCCCGTCATACTTTCAATACTAGTTAACCCTTGTATACAATTGGAACGTTCTATCTTAATTTTAAGTTACTAGTTTTATTAATTTCGATGATAAGCTTTTACACATTTGGGGGGTCTAAGAGAGGTCCTAAACCACCAGTCCAAATGATCCCAAATTAGGGGGCACGGAAGAAATAGCAAAGAACACCCTGGGCCAAATTTGAAGCTTCTACATTTGTTTCAAGTTACTATTTTTATTAATTTCGAAAATATGCTTTAAGGTCCTCGGAACTGAGTGACTGGTCCCCGACCCACTAGTCCAATGGGGCCCACATTTCAAAGACACTTACGCAATAGGAAGGGACACCCTGATACCAAATTTAGAGGTTATATCTTCATTGGTTTCGGAATTACGCTAGTTTGGCCTAAATTCGATCAAAAAGTTCTCAGTTCCGAACCCATTGTCCAATCCTCACCGTACGTAATAACAGCCGTAGTTTCATTACCAATAACCTACAGCACAAATTTCATGAAGATAGCCTCATTAGTTGTTGAGTTATCGTGATTTTTAATATATGTTCGTTATCCCTGACAACGACTAAAAGGTCCAAAATCCGAACCCATGGGCTGATTTCGCCCTTATACAGCTCGCGCTTTACTTATAGTACTAGTTAACCCTTGTACACAATTTGAACGGTCTATCTTAATTTTAAGTAACTATTTTTAGTAATTTCGATTATAAGCTTTTAAAACTTGGGAGGTCTGAGAGGGGTACTGAACCACCTCACCAATTGATCCCAAATTAAGGGAACACGCAAGAGATAGTAAAGAACACCCTTGTGGCAAATTGGAAACTTCTACATTTTTTCAAGTTGTTATCTTTATTAATTTTAAAGATATGCTTTAAGGTCTTCGGAAATGTGTGGCTGGCCCCGACCCAGTACTCCAATGGGACCCAAATTCCCAAGAAACTTAGGAAATAGGAAGGGACACCCTGATACCACATTTGGAGGTTCTATCTTCATTGGTTTCGGAATTATGCTCGTTTGGCCTAAATTCGATCAAAAAGTTCTAGGTTCCGAACCCATGGTCCAATTCCGACCTTACGCAATCCCCGAAGTAGTTTCATTACTAGTAACCTACAGCACAAATTTGATGAAGATAGCGTCATTAGTTGTTGAGTTATCGTGATTTTTTATATATGTTCGTTAGCCCTTCGATCGATTAAAAGGTCCAGAATCCGAACCCATGGGCCGATTTCACCCATATGCAATCCCCGCCGTACTTTCAGTCCTAGTAATCTACAGTTAAAATTTCATCAAGATAGCTCTATTATTTTTTGAGTTATCGTGCCTACGGACGGACGGACGGACGGACATGGCTATATCGACTCAGGCGGTCACTCTGATCACAAATATATATACTTTTCCATATCTAGCTCGCTTCTTTTAGGTGGTTACAAACACCATACCAAAGTTAATATACCCCTTTACCTATTCTATAGGTGTAGGGTATAATAATGTATTTTTCTGTAACATCCGTTATTTATACTTTTTTAAAAAGCAATATAATTTTTGTAGGAATTGAGCTATTAGTAAAATTTACTTTATAACCATATTTATCACATAAAAGTATTGAAATGCTATTAAATGATTTCTCGACATTACAATATTGAATGTTTCTAAATTCTTTTACAACATCATTAAAAGTATTTTGAACATTGATCGTTCTTAAACATCTTACATCTTTACCAGCTACATTTTGTGGTTCAGTGATATCTGAGTATATAAAAAACATATCTGGTTTAATAATTGGAATTAATTGTATACTATCTATAAACATTTTGAAAACTTCTATTATACGTGGTTTAAATTTCTTAAAATCTGATACTTTCAATGATACTTGTTCGAAACATGTTTTTAAGAGTCCTTCTAAAGTATAAGAGAAATTTGCTCTTAATTTTATATCAATTTTGGGTTTATTCACACATATAGTAGTGTAAGATATATTTTGTGGAAAATTTTCAGATTGTGCTGGTTTTGTATAATTGGAATCATCATTAATAAAATTAAAAATTCTCCAATCACATAATATTTGTTTCTCCTCATACGGAATATATGATGTTCCAACTGCTATTAAATCAGTACTTTCCATCCCCTTAATAGATATTTTACTACTTTTTTCCCAATTTTCACCATATATATTTGGAACAAAATCATTGACATAAATTTCAGAAACACCAACTTTCCAACTAGAATCACACATGTATTTATTCATTTTATTAGTAAAAGATGACAATGTATTTTCAGGATAGTAATTCATAGATGAATCGCTAAGTAAAGTAATGTAAAAATCATCCTTTATTTGTATGTTGTCCATGGTGTATTACTTGTAGACTTAACTTTTCGTATTGGAAAATTAATTTCGGTTTGAGTTTCACCAGCAGCTCTATTTGAGCGTAAAACACGACTTAATTGTTTTTTATCCATTTTATTACTATTTATAGTTTTTTCTTTTTTTTGAGGTGGGCTTGGACTGTCTAAAGGTACGGTTATAATATCTCCAGTATCAGTCTCAAATAGTTGTACATTTTTAATTGATTTCCTTTTTCTGAGACGTTCTCCTGATTTTGCAGCAGAGAATGCTTTTGAATATATTTCCTCTTCTTTTTCATCATCAATAAATACTTCATTGTCGCCAAGTGGTTCTTGTTCATAAATCTCCTCTCTGGGAAATTGCATACCAAAATTTTTGTTTTTGATATGTTCCGACTGAGCTTCTGCATCGCGTAAAAAGAGTTTTGGACGAGTTTGAACACCTTTTGATTCGTAATACTTTATATTTTCCTGTTTTTTCTGATCCTGTTTATTTTGCTGTGAGGTCAATCTACTTTTATTACTTACTTTGTATAAATTTTGACAAAATAAATACCATTTCTGAATATCGGATAAATTTTTATTTAAAATTATTTTTTTCATTTTATTATTCAATTCACTGAGTTCAATATCTATATTTTGTTTGAGTTTATCATAAATCTCAGGTTTCACTAAAATCATTTTATTAAACATGTTGTTCATTTTAAAAACTTTCCAATTATTCCTGATAGTACGGAGCCAATTAAAAAAAATATATTAGTGTAGGTAAAAATCCTCCCCGTTGAATAATGGTTTTTCGTTTACTAGTTAAAGACTTTTTATGACAAATTAATGTTCTCAACTCCTTTTTATACTTTTTCAATTGGTTTATTGTTGTTTTACTTAAATTTCAATTACCTTTTAATATATTCAACGCTATTTCACATATTGTTTTTATTACTTCAGGATCACAATGCTTTATAATAAGTTTTTGAAATTTCGGCTTAGAGTTCTTTAATAGATGCAATATATGTCGGTTTGCCTTCAATCGTTTCATATTTATCACTTAAATTATGTAAATCAACTGTTTCACAATAACACAAATTCTCTCCCAATATATCACTTCTCAATCTAAATAGATCGTTAATATCTTGACTAAGATCTATAAATATATAACCGTGGGGTCGTAATGTTACTTCATTATATACTTTTTGGAATTCTTTAATTTTATTAAGATAAATTTGCCGTGATAGTGGTAAAATCTGCGACTTGTCTCTGGTGTTTTTAAAAAGTACTAAATATTTACAATTGAGAGAAATATCTCTTGAAAATTTTCCCTGATGAAACACATTTTGTGTTGTAAATATTACAGATAAGTTTCTATGATGCGAACCTCTCGTAAACAACTCACATAATTTTGAGTCATGGGAATTCAACATCATATCATCTATTATTATTAACAAAGGATGATCATTTTCACTCAAGTCTGGTATTTCTTTAAAATATTCAAGTTCTTTAATGTTTATTGGCACTGCATTTCTATCAGGATTACACCAAATAATTTTATTTATTTTAGTTTGAATAACTGTATTCCTATTTTCTATTAAATTACGGATAAATGTTGTTTTACCACAACACGATGGTCCCGCTACCATCATTGTAAAAGGGTGATATAACATAGCCATTATAAAACTAAAAGATAAACGTACTCTCAGCTATATTTATAGCAAAATCAATATATAATAAAATCATGATAATTCAAAAATATTTAGTCATTTCACTACTACACTTTGCCATGGAAGGTAATAATAATTTTCTAATAGTCGATTTACAATTTGCTCACGAAAATGAAAAACAATATTTTTTGAAAGAATTGGCGGTAGTGGAGAAGGGAAGTTTAGTTCCTCTTATATTTCACTTCAAACCACCATATTCAGAAGAAGAACTTAATGCTGATGCAAAATATCAAAATCAGTATTGTGAAAGGAATATAAACGGATTAAAATGGAATGAAGGTGTGATTGAATATACACAAGTACCAGTTGTTCTAAAACACTATTTTGATCCTTTTGAAACAATTTTCGTTAAAGGAGAGCAAAAAATTAATTTTTTTAAAAAATATCTTACTAAACCAGATTTAATAGATCTCAGCAAAGATATGACATTACTTTATAAAATTGAGGACTTCATATCAATGTGTCCTATACATAACAGTAACAACAACCCAACGAATACTAAAATTAGATGTGCTGCTAGAAACTGTTTGAATATATACATGTACTTACTAAAAACAAACAAACTTTAACAAAAAAAGATTAATAAAATTCTTTAAAACAATAAGAATAAAATATCCCTTTTTTTATTTATTTCTTTTAATTTATATCATATCATACTATATACAAAAAAAAAAATATTTCCTTCTTCATTTTACAGAAAGTACGTCGCGCATAATATGTACCTGTCTACGTTTTACTGTTTTTACTAAACTAAGTCAAGTTCAAAGTCAAGTTCATTATTTATTTTTATTTATACTATAACATTAATTATAAATTAGTAAAGTTTTCATTAGTTAAGATTTAATTATTTCGGTAAAGAAAAATGCCTACAAAGTCGGAAATTGAAAAAATGGGATACTCATCATATGGTTTACCATGTGAATATCAAATTATGGAAGCTGCAAACACAGGAAAGCCTTGCTGTGCTGTATACAGATTCTATGATCTGCTCTGGGATGATTATGATTTCAAGCAAATCTGTCAACGTCATACTTCCCCAGAGCAGGTTTTCGGTGTAAAGTGCTTTTTGGAAATGGAGGAGAGATCAAAAAAATCTTGGTGGTCATCTTTCCATTTATAGCATTATGTTGCTGAATTTGACTGCAAGGAAGATGCTGAATATTTTATATCTCATCAAGCACTCGAGTGTATTAGCTGCCCTATAAAAAAAATTTTTGTAAAATAATCTCAGTAGCCTATGATGAAAATGCTGTTGAAATTCGTCAATTTTATATGGGAAAATGATGAAATAAAAATTTTTTTGAATTTATTTAATTTAAATATATGTTCTTTATTTTCAAATAATTTTTTTTTTTTTTTTTTTTTTTTTTACAAAATATTTTTATGTCCCCAAGACAATGTTCTAATATTATCATGCATTACATACTTCTTATTATCTAAACAATTTAAAACAACTTTGTTGACTTCTTGAGTGTAAATTTTATGCAGTTTAGACTTAAAAATTTGCATACTTTCATAAAATATTTTTTTAGTATTTAAACAATTTCTATAATCATCAATGCTTAAATTATAAACAACAATTTTTTTTATACCTTTAGATTTTTTAATAACATTATTTTTGTCCGCTTTAATGGAATACATTTTTGAACGTAAACCTACAAATTCCAAAATAATTTTTCCATTCATTTCATTTTTAAACATCCCTAATACTTTTTTATTTAGGGATGGATAACCATAAGGGTTATATACTTCATAGTCTGAAGTATCAAAAAATTTATGAAGATCGGGTTTGATTACTTCAAATCTTCAGTTTGAATAGTATAGACAAAACTGTCAGTATCCATATAATTCAATTGAATTTTATTTTTAAATTTCATTTTCATGAAATCATAATGAAAATCATACATCAAAACTTTTGATAGCTCTAATATACTGAAACCTGCATATATAGGTTTGTTATAACAAATTTTTGTTTTTTTCATTTCTATTGCCACTAAGTTATTTTTAAAAGATGATAAATTATGAAAATCAGGTCTTGCTATATAAGCTTTCGCACCTAAATGTTTTCCTTTACTTTCCCAAGTATCAGCTATTTGGATGACCCGATATTTCTCAACGTTCTCCATTGTTTTACCAAAAACTGCATTAACTTCCAATTTAAAGAATTTTTTTTCAAATTCATTTTTAGAATTTTGCCTATATCGAGTATTGAAATCAACGTATTTTTTAAGCCAATCTGATTCCTCAAATTGCAAAATTCTATGAATTTTTTTCAATTTTAAATTGTTGTGAAGACATTGCTTAAGATTTTTATAAAGAATTATATAGTTAGTTTTATTATACAATGTAGTCAATAGCTTACCAATTTTCCCATTCGGGGGAATTTCCTTTGCTGCCCAAACATAAGTCATTATGCAAATCATGTAAAGTTTCTGGATATTCCAAATCTACTTCTAAAATATAACCAAGATTTGAATTATCCGAGACTTTTGTAATATCGAAATTTGATATTAAAGATTTTTCCATCCATTTAAAATTCTTATACGGTAGATATTGTGACATTGCATAACCATAAAGATTTACAGCATCTAAATACACAATATATTGTGTGGGATCATTTTTATTAAATTTTTCCTTCATATATTTGTTATTTGCAGTTGAATGACGTAAAGAACATTGACTTATTCCACCACGCATTCCGCTTTTAATAAAGCTGTACATATTTACATCAGTAAATAGTTATAATTCAATTTTTGTATATTTCAACATTGCTTGCCAAGAAAGCCCTGGTGCATTATAAAAATTAGAAGGATCTAAGTCATAAATTTTCATACATATTTCTCGAAAACTTTCGAAAACATCAGTCAATATTAAGACATCCGTTTTCAAATAAATTTTCATATAATCTAACAAATTACAACATTTGAAAGTTCTCCAGACTGTATATGCGTAATTGTAATCAGAATCTGAACATGGTGTTTTTGTTAATTCATTATAAAATGCAGCTTAAATGGGAAAGTATCATTTAATTTTTCGAAAGAATCTAAATATTCGTAGGGAAATATACCTTTCTTTGTTATCAAATTATAGTGCTCTCCGAAATTATTTTTAATGTGATGCTTTTTGTTATCATCTAGATTATTAAACAAACTATTTAGACTTTCACTCATAAATCGAAAGCTGTCGAGAAATCTTAAAGAAAAGTTAACATTCTCTTCTAAAAGATAAATTCGTTTAGTTAAAGATATGTATTTTTCTTTATTTAGCGGTAAAACACTAATGCTTCCCTCAACACAATTTAAAGATCTAAACAATAAATGACAATCATAACCCGCAAAATTATGGAAAAATATTGGAAAAAATGTAGGTTTTTTAAAAAGTAAATTACATTCTTTATGTGCTGGACCTCTATAATTACCACTATAGTGGCAATGATCTCTTACTCTATTAATATAATCTAATTGCTTACCACAAATACTGCAACAGGAATCCGTTAACTGTTGTAATTCTTCGTCTAGTGTTAAAGGTTTCATTTTTTGACTTTTCAAATTGAAATTTCTATAAAGCTCACTACAATCATTAATTAGTGATAATATAAATTTTTGTGCACAATCTGCTCCTACACATTCCACATATTTATTCAAATTTTCATTAAAGGAACATTTTATAAAATATTCAAATGCAATCGCAACATGCTCCTTAATATTAGTAGTTGAAAGACCATTTACATCTGGTTTACATGTTGCTATCGGTTTCAATAAACTCTCGCAGTCTGCATATATTACGAATGGTGCTTTCATTTGAAGTCGATAATCAGCATACTTCAAAATTTTATTTTCTTCATCTGGTAAGTTGCAAACAATCTTTCCACATTGATTTTTATGAATCGCATATTTTTCCAATTCATCAAAATATTGCAAACAACTATTGCAAATGTATATTCGACCATTATGTCTCGTAAGAGATTTTCTTAAAAATTTCGATAAATCCTTTATATAAACAAAATGATATTTTTCATTCGATTCATCCATCAATAAATTTATATGATGCTGTTTTTCATTTTTTGTTAAAAAATATGGACCAATCAATTTGTGTTTATTATTTTTCTTTGATTTTAAATTAAGACCAAAAACATTCACACTTACATCAAGGTTGAGTTTCTTAAATTTATAAATATCGTCTATTTTAATAGGAAATAATATATTTCCAAATTTTAAATTTTCTACTTTTCCACCATTCAAAAAAATTTCTGCCGCCGCTATATCAATTATATTATAACTACTTGGATTCCATGATTCATTTACTGCAGGCTTTAAAGCTGATATCAATGTCCATTTAAAACAATATTCATCAGAATTTTTCACATTTATGCATGCCTTTTTCTTTTCTACTGATTTGGGAAGTTGAATGTACTGTGATCCTTTTATTGGTTCATATTTATTTATATTTATTTCGAGTCCAATAATACGAAGTAACGCCCATCCACTGTCCATTTCTTGAAATTCTTCACTTCTTTTTATTATACTCTCTATAATTTCGCTATAATTAGAATTGATATCAACTTCATTTAAAATTAAAACCATTTTTGATTGAAATGATTTAATGCTTAATTGCAATTCATCGTTATCATCACCGTCACCATCTGAATAAGGTTTTACATATTCAGCAAACAGTTCGAAGTTCATTTTGTAAAATTTATGTTTCAATAATGAATTCCTCAGAATAGTAAGAATATTATCCTTATTTTTATTTAAAAATTCGATTGGAACAATAATCCCCTCATCATCATTATCAATTAAAAATGTTTGAAGTCTTCTTTCAAATGATTCATTGATCACTCTAACATTGCCCCTCAATTTTTCTGCTGCATTCATTTTATGTAAATTTGTTTAGATATACCCAGTTTACTGTAAATATTTTGCAATAAGAACAGTATTTATGTATTTTTTTATGTCGTTCCAAATCATATTTTCGTTTGAATGTTTTTTTACAAACATCACAACAAAATTCTAGTTTAATTTTTTTATGATCCATTTTAAATATTTTTGTTGTTATTTATTACGTTGTCTTAAACAAACTAAAATACTTATTAAAATATATTATTTATGATAACTTTTTTATTTTTTTTTGTTTTTTCTTTTTAAATTAACAATAGGAATGAAGAAGAAATTTTTCCTATATATTATATTTTCCATCATATTTACATAATTTTTAATTGAATCAAGTATGAGAAAAACCGTAAAAAATAACGAACTTTTTCTTTTAAAAACTATACATTAAACAGTTGATATTTTTTAATTCAAAATTAACTTTAATGTTTTCACCCCTTTTAAATTGTTGAACATATATTGTGAATCTTATGAAAAGTTTTAACCGCAAATTTGAATTAAAAAAAAAAATGTTATCTATTTTCCTTTAACTATTATCCGTTGGAATATGTGAAAAATCGCTAAAATATTTATTAATAATCTTCAAATTTAATACCTACTCTTAGTTATACTAAAAAACATTACTGTGATCTTTGCATTTTAACGGTCTTTTTGTTTTAAAAACTAGTAGGGGGATAATATTTTAAAATAGTTATATTTTATAACCACCAGTCTCTTTTTTCTTTTTCATATAGAACTGATCTTTTCTTTCTTTTTTATTTTCACCCCTTTTCAGTATACATTATTATAGCTAATACAATACAATACTCACAAATAGTGATATCTACTAAATTTCAATAAAAATTCCTCTTAACTACCCATCATTTCCCAAGACACTAACACCTAATCAAATACTATTAAAAATCACTCCCAATACACAAACAACCCGTAAAATCCTATTAAAAATCTTTTTCCAAGACACAAAAAATTCTTTTTCATATTAAACTGATCTTTTCACCCCTTTTTTATTATTCTTACTACATTCACATTATTACCATTCACTCAAAAAAAAAATTGTGACATCTATCAACTACAGAACATATTATACATTCGCATTAACTTCCCATTAAACTTACTATTTTTCCCATTCCCCCACTACTAACGACATCAACCAACAACACAACATATTAGATATTCCCATTCCCATTAAACTTACTATTTTTCCCATTCCCCCAATACTAACGACATCTACCAACAACACAACATATTAGATATTCCCATTAACTTCCCATTAAACTTACTATTTTTCCCATTCCCCCACTACTAACGACATCTACCAACAACACAACATACTAACTTGTCTTAAACCAAAAATTATACTATATAGATAAAGCAAGTAGAACAAAAAATCTCTCACTGTATTTTGTGAAATCCAATGCCCCACGAAAGAGAAAAAACGATATATAGATTTGTAAAAACATATACCTTTCTCATCCTACACATTGTTTTATATTATTATTATTTTTTTAAAAAAAAAAAGTAAAAAATAGTAAAAAAAAGTTTAGAGTTGGTAAATTCATTTTATTTTTTAATGAGTTTGTGTGTTTCAATGTAATACTGATAAAACTAAATACCAAGTACATAATATACATATATTTAACTACTGGCTTACTTAATCAAATATAAATAATACACTATATTATGTATGTATGTACCTGTAAATATTTATTTTTCTAATTTTCAATTAAATTTAATTCATATTCATTTTACCTTTTTACGTATTGAAATAAAATCGATATAATAAGAGCAGACAAACGAATTTGTTTTTTGCTTTCAAATGAATTTTTTAGAATAGACTAAATATTGGAATTTAAACAGAATGAAAATTGGATATTTAGTGTGTACAATTAAAATTCCGTACATCGTATATAAAATAGAATACTTGTTGAGAAATACAATTAAATAGATGAGATGGGAAAAGTAAAATAATATCTGAAAAATTTGGTTTAATTAAAAAATAAAAACACAATCAATTTGAAAATTCAATTTTAATTTTATATTTTTAGAAAAGGCAAAAAGCCGAATTGAAGTTATATAATAAATAAAATAAATAACGTTCAATTCGGCATAAAAAACCCTTTAAAAAAAATGAAATCAAAAAAATTATAAACATGTAGCTACTATGTTGCATAAAACTATAAGAATAAAACAAACGTAAAACTATAATTCTAGTAAAACATAACCAAATTAATATGTAATAAAATAAACAAAAATAAATTATTTAATATTTTTCATTGTTTAACAAAAGCTGATCCACCTATTCCACTTCAAGATACAATGCTCTGGTGACAAGTTGAAGGGTGTAGAAAAAAAAGATAAATTAGAAATTTTTAAACATTTCAAATGCATAAAAAGATAAATTAGAGTAAAATTTTAATTTATGGCTCTGTACCTATATAGTATTGAAATCTAATCTACTAAAAATTTGTTGGGAAATTAATAACTTATTACTTAAAATTTATGAAAATAAAACGACAAGTTACCGCTCAAATTTAAATTTGAATTTTCCTTTTATAACTTTATGACTTTAACTTTTTAACCCCTTTGAAACTAGAAACCGCAATTTAATAGATAATTTCACAATGAAACGGCAAGCCACCAAGGGTTAAAATATAAAACCCCAGCCATTGAAAATAATACTATGAAAAAATTAACTACACCATCTTTCAGTGTTTTTTTATCCCGTAGGACTGTAGGCCAAAAGGTATAATACATTTGCCTTTACGTTTGTGACGCAAAGACGAAAAGAAGAAGAGGAGGTAGATATAGATTCGATATTTAAATCCAGCCATATTGGTCCATGGGTTCGGGTAGCTGCCATACAACTTCTTTTTTCAAATGAGCATTTCTCTGTACCAATTACAGCTGCGTGTCTGAAATTTTGCCAAAAGTAATTAGTGTTTATAATAATGATGTAATGTTTATATAATGGTCATACCCAGAGTTGACAGAATCTACAATACTACACACTTCCTCGTTTTAACATAAAATCATATTAAAATATAAACACATATCGTCGGGTTACCGCCATAGTCACGAAACTGCTTTTTTCGCTTTTTTGACTTATTAATGCAAAAATATAGAAAATAATGAGATCTATATTATGCCAAAGACACGAATCTCTTATCTTATTTATTGATTTGTAATTCAATTTCCTTATTTTCATAAACTAACGAAAAGTCATTTATTTCATATTTTCTTGGTGCCCAAGTCGCGAAAATTAAGTTCTACTATTTTTCAGTTTCGTGACTTTGGCGGTAACCCGACGATATGTAAATGAATACAAACATACATTTCAATACACTTGACTTGATCAACTATTGATCATATTGTATATTAAAAGCCTATATAGTTTCTAGCGTTACCATATTGCGAATTAGTTTTTCTAAAAGTTATGTAAGATTTGAAAATTATTTTTTGAATATATAAAATATTTAAAATATAATTTTTAATATATTATAATTTAATTATAATTTATATTATAATATAACTTATATTATATAAATATATAATTTAAAATATAAAATATTAATACCACAAAAAAATTATTTGTTAAAATTCTTAAAACTACTAATCAGTTATAAATTCATAAAATATATTTTTAATTTTATTTTATGATTTAGAGCGTTTTTGTAAAATATTTATTTTTATTTTTAAAAAATCGAGTAGTTTCCTTTTAATTTAACCAAATTAGCTTAACTTACACAGATACGCGTACTTCGTTATAATTTCTGATTTCGTCTACTACCTACTTGCAGACTTCTTCAGTGTTTGTACTCGAATGACTAATCAGTTGTACTAATCAGTTTTGAATTTCAAAAAAATTATAATTTAATTTTTTTTTTAAATACCTATTGAAGTTTTTAGCTGGGTTGGGTTTTTAGCTAAACAGCTGGGTGGCACAGTGGTTAAGTGCCGACCTTTCATGCAGAAGGGCCCGGGTTCGAATTCTAGTGAAAGTGAAAAAACTTTTCTGGTTTTCGACTCGACTCAGCTACCATTCGCCATTGGGTTCAAATTAATGGCTTAATCAATAATTAATAATTATAAATCTTTAATAAAAATACTTTAATATAAAAATATAAACAAATGCAAAATATAAACAAATAATTTAATTAAAATAATATAACTCGCAGATATAGAATACCATATAAGAAAATTATAAAATATTACAATATAAACAAAAAATAGAATTGTGAATATTGAAAATCTAAGACGTTTCTACATGTTATAAGGCCTAGTACTATCTCATGTTCAAATTGTATGTGGAATTCAATAAGACCAATTCTAATAACACGAATATAATATGACCCCCTGTTCCAACATGTATCTATGGTATAGACAGGCTTATTAGCCTAACAGTTGAACAGTTAGCGCTTAAAAAAAAAAAAAAAAAAAAAAAAAAAAAGTTAAATATGAAAGTTTTTAAAACTTAAATTAAAAAAAAAAATAAATTTTTTAATTATGCAAATGATATGGCAATATTGTATTCCTTAACATACACATCTTCATTAAAAAAAAAAAAAAATTAACTCAAATATTGTACGAGGATATTAATAGTTTGATACTTGGTTAAATGGTTTGATACAAAATCAAAATTCAAATTATAACTAGTAAAGTAATTTTATTTGAAAAAAGTAATAAAAATTAAAAGAAAACAGAGGTTATTTTAAAAATTTTTCTATATGAGCTTGTATTTTATCATTAAAATTTAGTAATCTTATTATTTTTATATTTGATACATATTCCACATATTTTTTGATACCTAGAAAAACTATAAAGGCAAACTCTATGAATAGTGCAAAAAAACATTAGTGAGAAAGAGATAGCATATGGGGCAATGGTTTTAAGAAAAAATTAAGAGAATTCTTGTTGACGTTTTTTGTTCTACTTGCTTTATCTATATATGTATAATTTTTGCTTAAACAAACGCTTCATAACACAAAAATTATCACCAAAGCCCTTTCAATCACTGCCACTGCCACCGCCACTGTCTCCACCAATGTACACGATTTGTACACGAACCCATTTTTTCTTCACTTTGTACCCTGTACACAACCCTAATCTTTAATTTTTACATTCACCGACATCTGGTGACCACTAACGGCAAATAACCACTTTTTGCGTTTTTCTACATTAGCGACCACTAACGGAAAATAACAACTTTTTGCGTTTTTCATACATTAGCTCTCTCATATAATTTATTCGACGTTCACCGACATCTAGTGACCACTAACGGCAAATAACACATTCACACACATCTAGTGACCACTAGTGGCAAATAACAACTTTTTGCGTTTTTCATACATTAGCTCTCTCAGACACTCATCGACATCTAGTGAGCACTAACGGCAAATACACCGACATCTAGTCGACACTAGCGGCAAATTACCGACATCTAGTGGCAAAAAACGGCAAATAGCAAGTTTTTGCGTTTTTGATACATTAGCTCTCTCATATCCTAACTACTCCTGCAAAATTTGATACAATAAAAAAATACCCAACGCCAAAAGATGCTGATGAAGTAAGAAAATTCGTAGCCTTCTGCAACTACTACAGAAGATTTATAAAAGACTTTGCAGAAATAGCTAGACCTTTAAATCAATTATTAAAGAAAAAACAAATATTCGGTTGGAGTGAAGAAAGTAATAATGCTTTTGAAAAATTAAAACAAAAATTAATAGAACCACCAATACTAAGTTATCCAAATTTTGCCGAACCATTTATACTAACAACAGATGCATCAAACTATGCGCTTGGAGCAGTTTTATCACAAGGAAAATTAGGAGAGGATAAACCAATTGCTTATGCAAGCAAATCACTAAATAAACATGAACTAAATAAACCTATTATTGAAAAAGAACTTCTAGCAATTCATTGGGGTATAAATTATTTCAGACCATATCTTTTTGGTAAAAAATTCATAGTATATACTGACCATAGACCCTTAGTAAGTTTATTTAAGCATAAGAATCCTTCATCAAAACTTGCAAGAATTCGCGTAGATTTAATGGATTATGATTTTGAAATAATATTTAAACAAGGCAAAATTAACACAAATGCCGATGCTCTGTCAAGAATACCAATCGATTCAAACAAATTAAAAGAAATGATACCGAAAAATACCATAAATGTAATTACAAGAAATATGAAAATGGAGGAAGGAAGCAATAAAATCATAAATAAAAAAAAACAAAACCACCAATAAAACCTTAAATATGAATGAAGAGAATGGCCATCTCCACATTTGGAACGCAACATCAATATCAGATATAAGGTTTATGCATAAATTAAAATTTAAAATTATTGAACAAACTGACGTCAGGAATAAAAACAAAAATTATAATGAAAATGAAAATAAAAATCTCGAGAAAACTGAAATTAAATTAGCAGCAAAAAATTAAATAATTGCAGAATTTATCGAAAAATCTTTACCAGAGATAAAATTGGTTCTGAGGAAGCTATTATTCAAAACAAGCAATTTAAATATTAAAAAATTAGCCTTGGCAGATAACGATGATATGTTTAAAATAATGGATATCCGAGAATTTAAAAAAAATTCTAATGAGCTGCAAAACAATTCTGAAAGTACAGATTGTTTAAAAATAATAATATATGAACCTCCAATACAAATAAAAAACAAAGAAAAAATGTATGAATTAATAAGAAATTATCATGACACAATGTATGGTGGACATTGTGGTATAAATAAATGTATAAGTAAACTAAAGCAAAAATACGTCTGGAAAGATATGAATAAAATTGTTAAAAATTACATAAATAATTGCGAAAGCTGTAATAAAATAAAAATAACCAAATATACAAAAGAGAATTATGTAATTACAGATACACCCACAACAGCATTTGAAACAATAACTATAGATACTGTTGGACCACTACAACCATCAAACAATTATAGATATATTCTTACTCTACAATGTGAATTAACAAAATATATAGAAGCATACCCAATGGAAACTAAAGATGCCACAACAGTTGCAAAAACAATAGTGGAAAAATTCATACTTAAATATGGATGTTTTAAAAAATTAAAAACTGATAAAGGTACAGAATTTACAAATGAATTGTTAAAAAACATTTGCAAATTTTTAAATATTGAAAAAGTAAGATCAACGCCTTATCATCATGAAACTTTAGGTTCTATTGAGAGGAATCACAGAGTATTGAACGACTATTTAATGAGTTTAAAAGGACAAGACAATTGGGACGAATACTTAACTTATTACACTTACTTTTATAACTCAACACCACATAGTACCACACATTAATCACCTTACGAACTGGTTTATGGAAAAATATGTTCACTTTCATGTGAAATATTAGATAATAAACATAGCATCTTCAATTTAGATGACTATGTAAATGAACTAAAAATTAAACTAAAATATGCTAATACAAAAGCAAAAGACTATTTAATTAACAATAAAGAACAAAATAAATTAAAACAAAATAATATAAATAAATCAAATTTTAAGATAAATGATTATGTATATATAAAAGTAGGAAATAAGAAAAAATTAAATGTACCATTTAAAGGACCATTCAAAATTGTAGCACAAAAAGGTCCAAATAGCACAGTAATTATAAATAATAAGGAAGTAAAATTACATAATAACAATATAATTAAATCTAGAAAAACAATAAATATTTTAACTTACTATAAAAACAAATAAAAATAAAATTTTTTTTTTCTCAAAATATAATAAATAAAATTTTTTTTTAACAACTTATTTAAATTTAATATAAATTATTTTTAATGAATTTTAAAATTATATATTAATATAAAAATTCGTTTAAATTTTAAGAAATATAAACTAATTTTTTTTTTCTTTGGGGGAAGGATGTAGTATATATTGACCGTTCATAAAATTATTTCCATAATTGTTAATAACTAAAAATACAAATTCTTTTAATATAAATTTTAATTTAAAAATTTTTGGTTAAGTCAAAACATTTCTAAGTGCTAACATCTGTTTACAAAATATTTGTATGATAGCAAGTGCATTGCATTGTATCTTACAAATATAATAATTTTATTTTTTTTGTGGATCAAATTACATTTTTGTTATTTGTTTGAAAATGTAATGTTAATGAATGATAATGATTCATATAATGTTTAGTTGATATTTTTAGTTAATGATCTTTATGTAATAATGAACTAGGTCAGTAAATATTATATTTAACCCAAATAAAAATTCTTTGTAACTAAGTAATAAATTTTAATAATTTATTGCTCTAGATTATATTTGTATGGATTTGAAGAAATCCAAAATAGTATATAAGGATTGATATTTAAAATTAAAAATCAGAGTTAATCCAACTCCAAACAAAAAATAATATTCTTTTATTTAATAATTATATTTTTATTCCTGCAGTCTATATACTAGAATAATAATAATAACTTATAAAATAATACAATAATTAATATATATATATATTATTCTTGCTATTTTTACATTTGGCATGTTTAATATATTATAATAAAATATAAAGTAAATAGGCAGATTTTGCCTGCGGAAGAGCAAAGCCTTTTTGCTGTAATTAAATAAATAAAGGAACTCATTGCATCAGTCAATTAACTTGCCTGATCAGTGTGTGTTAGGAAAAGACATTTGACATTATAATTATACGAACGAAACATATTACAAGAGCTATTGCTGTCTTTGTAAATAATAATATTAAATTTTAATTGTATAATTGCTAATGGTAATTATTGTGTTATTGGTATTTACAGACTGCATAAATATAGTGTTGCTTTCTTTTTGGATGAGTTTTCAATAATGTACAAGTACTCTAATAAAAATATTATTGTAGGTTATCTTAATATGGATTTATTATCATTTCCTAATATTCTTGTAGATAAGTTTATGTCGTGTTTTTCATCTCTTGGTTTTAAATCTTTGTTAGCTGAACTAACTAGAGTAGTTAATAATTCGAGTTAATTTGATTGATTTGAAAACTTCTGATCACTCTTTAATTTCTATTCAATTAAATAGGAATCAGAAGATAATAAGAAAAAATAATTTTGAAACTACGAATATTAATAGTATTGATTATGTTTCACTAAAATATACTCTAACTTTATAACGTTTGTTCTTGTGATAATCCATCTGATGCGTTTGACATAATTTTATGTTTCGTCTTGTACAAAAAAACAGACTTGCAAAAAGAATAAGCTTAGTAAGCTAAAACCGTGAATGTCTATTTCTCTATTAAAAAAAATTAAAATAAAAAATTTTGTTTTGTTTGGTATAAATTGAAAAGACATACTAACAATGCTAGAATAAAAAAATATAAAAAAAATTGTTCAGAATTAAAAATTAAAAAATACCGGCAACTAAAGATAATTACTACTGTCATAATTTTGCACAAAACATTGGCAATATAAAATAAAACGATGAAGACTATAGTTGCCCTTGTCAACTTTTAGATACCCGTGCGTGTATTAAATAAATAAGAATTTCATATATTGCAATTGAACTGTTTGATAGAAAATTCAAAATATTTGTTTTTTTATATTTAATTACAAAAAAAAATTAATAAAAAAAAAAATTAATTAAAAAAAAAGATGAATTTTAAAAAAAAATATGCTCTGAACGAGATTCGAACCCACACTTTTCAATTAAAAGGTCGACGTCCTAACCACTAAGCCATCGACTTTATGTTCATCTCAATTTCTTTTTTAAATTATTATAGTTGCTATGGTATCAATTGTTTGTTTTGAATAACTGTTTTGAATTTTTTTAAAAATGTATTAAAAAAATAAATAATTTATAAATGAGAGTTTTAAGATAAATTTAAAAAAAAAAAAAAATTTTGCCCCAGCCAGGAATCGAACCGAAAGGTTTTGATTACTAGTCCCATGCCCTAACCACTACACCATAGATCAATTAACAATTTGTCTACAAAACGAGTTTTTATTTATCTTAATTTTTTTTTTAAATAATTGTAGTTGCTATGGTATCAATTGTTTTTTTTAAATAACAGTTTTTAAATAATTGTAGTTGCTATGGTATCAATTGTTTGTTTTAAATAACAGTTTTGAATTTTTTTATAGAAATATTAAAAAAAATTTATAATTTTTAATATAAATGAGAGTTTTTTGTCAAATTTTCTATAAAACAAGTAAAGAAACAGTCAGTCGGTGCAACCGACTTAGAAACACCCTACACCTATTTGGTTCAAATTTAAGGACATATCCATAAATCATTTTAACACCATTTAACAGCTGTTATTAATTTGATCGTAAGACATAGCTAACCAAATTAACTTTATAATACTAAAAACATTTTCTAATTACACTATCTATTAAAAAATATTACAAATTCTTACTAATTTATCTATTTAAAAATATTAAAAAACAAACAAACTTGAAATAAATGAAAATATATTTATTCAAATTCAATTACAAAATGAAAAAATTCTAATTATTAAATTTTGTGATAAGAAGATAATCAAAGCATAATATATTTACTAATCCAAATTTTTCAAAATTGCAATTATTTTAAATGGTTAGTTTATATACCTAATAGAAAAGCTTATAAACGCAAAATAAACAATAAATGTATTTCTAAAATACAATTACAAATTTACACCTTTTCATATAATTCATTTAAATATTAAAATAAATTTTACATAAATGCAGCAAGTTCCTTTGAACATAGCTGAACCATTACAATTAAGTCTAGATTTCGGAGACACATAGGACATAGGAAATATATTCTTTGGCTTTGAAATTAAACTCGACCAGAACCAATTCCCATGGTACTTTCATTACTAGTAACCTAGAGTTTAAATTTCATCAAAATACCGGCATTATTTTTTGAGTTATGGTGTTTTTAAGATATATGTTTTTTAGTCCTTGAACTTGTCAAGGGTTCCATAACCCGAAACCATGGTACGATTTCGCCCATATGCAGTCCCGTCATACTTTCAATAGTAGTTAACCCTTGTATACAATTGGAACGTTCTATCTTAATTTTAAGTTACTAGTTTTATTAATTTCGATGATAAGCTTTTACACATTTGGGGGGTCTAAGATAGGTCCTGAACCACCAGTCCAAATGATCCCAAATTAGGGGGGCACGGAAGAAATAGTAAAGAACACCCTGGGCCAAATTTGAAGCTTCTACATTTATTTCAAGTTACTATTTTTATTAATTTCGAAAATATGCTTTAAGGTCCTCGGAACTGAGTGGCTGGTCCCCGACCCACTAGTCCAATGGGGCCCAAATTTCAAAGACACTTACGCAATAAGAAGGGACAACTTGATACCAAATTGGAAGGTTATATCTTCATTGGTTTCGGAATTACGCTAGTTTGGCCTAAATTCGATCAAAAAGTTCTCAGTTCCGAACCCATTGTCCAATCCTCACCGTACGTAATCACCGCCGTAGTTTCATTACCAATAACCTACAGCACAAATTTCATGAAGATAGCCTCATTAGTTGTTGAGTTATCGTGATTTTTAATATATGTTCGTTATCCCTGACATCGACTAAAAGGTCCAGAATCCAAACCCATGGGCTGATTTTGCCCTTATACAGCCCACGCTTTACTTATAGTACTAGTTAACACTTGTACACAATTTGAACGGTCTATCTTAATTTTAAGTAACTATTTTTAGTAATTTCGATTATAAGCTTTTAAAACTTGGGAGGTCTGAGAGGGGTACTAAACCACCTCTCCAATTGATTCCAAATTAAGGGAACCGGCAAGAGATAGTAAAGAACACCCTTGTGGCAAATTGGAAGCTTCTACATTTTTTCAAGTTGTTATCTTTATTAATTTTAAAGATATGCTTTAAGGTCTTCGGAAATGTGGGGCTGGTACCCGACCCAGTACTCCAATGGGACCCAAATTCCCAAGACACTTAGGAAATAGGAAAGGACACCCTGATACCAAATTTGGAGGTTCTATCTTCATTGGTTTCGGAATTATGCTCGTTTGGCCTAAATTCGATCAAAAAGTTCTAGGTTCCGAACCCATGGTCCAATCCCGACCTTACGCAATCCCCGAAGTAGTTTCATTACTAGTAACCTACAGCACAAATTTGATGAAGATAGCTTCATTAGTTGTTGAGTTATCGTGATTTTTTATATATGTTCGTTAGCCCTTCGATCGATTAAAAGGTCCAGAATCCAAACCCATGGGCCGATTTCGCCCATATGCAATCCCCGCCGTACTTTCAGTCCTAGTAATCTACAGTTAAAATTTCATCAAGATAGCTCCATTATTTTTTGAGTTATCGTGCCTACGGACGGACGGACGGACATGGCTACATCGACTCAGGTGGTCACGCTGATCACAAATATATATACTTTTCCATATCTAGCTCGCTTCCTTTAGGTGGTTACAAACACCATACCAAAGTTAATATACCCCTTTACCTATTCTATAAGTGTAGGGTATAATAAATACATATATTTTATTAAAAAGAAAATAGATAACAAAAACTTAATTTAAAAAAAAAAAAATTTTTCCTTAGTCTGAATTCCGAGACATTTTAGCTACAAGTAACATGTCCTAACCACTACGCCATGAATCGATTAATAATTAACCTTCATTTTGTTTGTTTTTATTTTGGTTTCTACTTAGTTATTAATTTTGAAAATATTCATATAATTTCGAAAAATTTGTGTGGCAGCTACCCGAAGCCTTTGTCCGATTTTAACCAAAAACAATAGGGAACCTACAAATTGTCTAAAAATTACTTTGTGAAAGTTTCAGAACTCTAGCTCTTATAGTTTTTTAGTTATCATGCTGACGAACGGACGGACACACATAGCTAGATCGATCCACTTTTCGATGCTGATTCGATACGTACCCTTGACACTATATCCAGCTCGTCCATTTCGATGCGTTACAAACGGAGGAGTAATTTTAATATACCCGATGTTCATTTATGTACGCACGGGTATAAATAGCATTTAGTAAATAAAATATTAAATAGGAATAATTCATATGATATTGTATTAACTGTGAATAACGAAAATTTAACTGATTCTGTTGATGTTGCTAATATATTTAATAAATTCTTTACTACTATAAACAAACAGTTCAGTAGTGATACAAATAATACTATACCAACTTGTATCTGGAATAATGTTTGTTCATATAGTTTTGTATTTCATGAGTTTTCTTCCTTTGAAATTTATAAGGTCATAACAAAATTCCTAGTACACTGCTAAAAAATATTGCTTTCCAAATAGCTGATATACTCTGTTTTTTATTTAACTATAGTATTCAGGAAGTTATTTTTCCTGTGGCGTTAAAAAATGCAGTGATAATTCGCTTATTCAAAAAAGCAAATGCTAGTTCCGTAAATAATTATAGGCCAATTTCTATTTTATCTGCCTTCTCAAAAATTTTTCGAAAAATAATGAAAACTAGAATTGCCTCCTTGCTTACAAATGGTTAGATTTCTACCTTATGAATAGAAATCAAAAAAGAAAAAATAAAAAATTCTTTTAGTTCGAATTTGGTCTCTAATATAGAGACCAATTATATATTTGTTTTTGGTGTTGCTCAAGGCTCTGTTCTAGGTCCGGTCCTATTTTTGATTTATATAAATCCTACTTTGATTTATATTTCGCAGTTGACACTACTCTGTCTTATGCAAATGATTCCTCTTTAAACTTAGTTTCAGCTGTTAATCATGACATAAGTATCCTAAGAAATTGGTTTAATAATCCCCATTTAATTATAAGTAGAAAAACTAAATTTATGTATTTCAATGACAACTTAAACTACATCTCTTTCAATTTCACTCACCGTTTTGTACTAATGTTCCTTTGTCTAATAATACTTGTTTCCACAGTAGTATCCCTAATTGAGAACGTAATTTTGTATGTACAGTTGATTGTTTTTTAATTAACATTTTCGATAAATTTAAATATTTAGGTTTTTTTTTATGGATTCTAAACTTAATTGGAAAAAAGATATTTTATATCTCAAAAATTATTTAAATAAAGTGATAAAACAAATCTTTCACTTAAGTCAGTATTGTTCTAAACGTGTTCTTAAATTGGTATATTATGGGTTATTTAAGTCAAAATTGCAATTTGGGTTAAGTTGCTGGGGAGGTGTTTATTTCAGTAGCATTGAACCTTTACTTGTTAAACAGAAACATGCAATTAGATTAATATGCAAAGTACCTAGAAGAACACAAAGTTTTGACCTATTCAAAAATTGGGCATTTTTCCATTAAGACATTTATACTTCTACAAAGTTTTAAAAATATTTTTGAAAATTTTGGGCACGCTAATTCTTTAATATATGAAAATTACAATTTAAGAAATAATAGTAACTTTTTTGTTGGTGTACCAAAATTTTATAAAAACAAGTAAAGAAACAGTCAGTCGGTGCAACCGACTTAGAAATACCTTACACCTATTTGGTTAAAATTTAATGACATATCCAAAAGTCATTTTAACGCCATAAAAGCTGTTATTAATTTGATTGTAAGACATAGCTAACCAAATTAACTTTATAATACTAAACACATTTTCTAATTACACTATCTATTAAAAAATATTACAAATTCTTACTAATTTATTTATTTAAAAATATTAAAAAACAAAAAAACTTGTTATAAATGAAAATATATTTATTCCAATTCAATTACAAAATGAAAAAATTCTAGTTATTAAATTTTGTGATAAAAAGCTAATCAAAGCATAATATATTTTATAACCCAAATTTTTCAAAATTGCAATTATTTTAAATGGCTAGTTAATATACCTAATAGAAAAGCTTATACGCAAAATATGCAATAAATGTATTTCTAAAATACAATTACAAATTTACACCTTTTCATATAATTCATTTAAATATAAAAATAAATTTTACATAAATGCAGCAAGTTCCTTTGAACATAGCTGAACCACTACAATTAAGTCTAAATTTCGGGGACACATAGGAAATAGGAAATATATTCTTTGGCTTCGAAATTATACTCGTTCGGCCTCAAATCGATCAAAAGCTTCTAGATACCGAATTCATTGACCAAACTCGACCAGAACCAATTCCAATGGTACTTTCATTACTAATAACCTAGAGTTTAAATTTCATCAAAATAGCGGCATTATTTTTTGAGCTATGGTGTTTTTAAGATATATGTTTGTTAGCCCTTGAACTTTTCAAGGGTTCCAGAATCCGAAACCATGGTACGATTTCGCCCATATGCAGTCCCCGTCATACTTTCAATACTAGTTAAACCTTGTACACAATTGGAACGTTCTATCTTAATTTTAAGTTACTAGTTTTATTAATTTCGATGATAAACTTTTACACATTGGGGGGTCTAAGAAAGGTACAAAATTAGAGGGACACGCAGAAAATAGTAAAGAACACCCATGTGCCAAATTTGAAGCTTCTACATTTGTTTCAAGTTACTATCTTTAATAATTTCGAAAATATGCTTTAAGGTCCTCGGAACTGAGTGGCTGGTTCACACCCGCTACTCCAATTGGGCTCAAATTTCAAGGACACTAAGGAAATCGAAAGCGACACCCTGAAACCAAATTTGGAGGTTCTATCTTCATTGGTTTCGGAATTATGCTAGTTTGGCCTAAATTCGATCAAAAAGTTCTAAGTTCCGAACCCATTGTCCAATCCTCACCGTACGCAATCGCCGCCGTAGTTTCATTACCAATAACCTACAGCACAAATTTCATGAAGATAGCGTCATTAGTTGTTGAGTTATCGTGATAATTTATATATGTTCGTTAGCCCTGAAACCGATTAAAAGGTGCAGAATCCGAACCAATTGGCCGATTTCGCCCATATGCAATCCCCGCCGTACTTTCAGTCCTAGTAACCTTCAGTTAAAATTTCATCAAGTCAGCTCCATTATTTTTTGAGTTATCGTGCCTACGGACGGACGGACATTGCCACATCGACTCAGGAGGTCGCGCTGATCACAAATATATATACTTTTCCATATCTAGCTCGCTTCCTTTAGGTGGTTACAAACACCATACCAAAGTTAATATACCCTTTTACCTATTCTATAGGTGTGGGGTACAAAAAAGTTAATTAAAACTCTATTCTTAAAACAAGTTAAATTATGGCATTCTTATAATTTGAACGATATTGAATTTATAATAAAACCTTCTATTTAATATTCATAGTTAATTTATTATCTATTGTAAATATTTTTTGATCTAATTTTAGTATTTTTTACTTGTTAAAATTGTAGTATACATTCATTCTTGTTGTTGAAGCATTTATAACTTAAATATAATCTTTTATATAATATTTTCCTTTTTTTTTAGTTTGAATTAAACTTTAATACTGTAAATTCATATATATATATAATTTAAAAATAATAAATAAATTTTCCCACAATTTTAATTTAATGTATTTTAAGTTCATTAAGATATTTGTATAATTAATGTAGCATTCATCACTTTTCTTATTGAAAACTGACTATATTCATATTGTCATTATAGATCTCATTATTTTTTTCGCCTCTATTATTAGTCCTACCGTTATTATAATAATAATCATTATTATTAATATTATTAATTTTAGTATTTTTACTACTATTAACTTCATAATTTTTATTATTACTATTGTTATTTCTAATATTACTGTTATATATATTATTGTTTTTACTATTACTATAATTACTAACAATATTATTATTGTTGTTGTTTTAAGGGGAGCCTCGTTCAGTCACCCTATACCCCTCATGAATCTTACTAATTTTCCCTGGTCTAACTCCCTTACAAAATTGAAGTCATCCAAGTGTCTTCCTCTTAATCTCTCTCCGTTGCAGTTCCTTCGCCGCTTTCTCTATAGCAGTTGGTTCCAGTTGACGGAATTTTGCATGACTTGCTATTGTTTTAGCAATCATTACAACTGCTTCGTCACATACTATCCCTATTTCGCAGCGACTATATTTCTTAGCCGCGTCGGTTTATATATCTATGGTAATCGCTGGTGTTCTAGCGTTAATACGGGAGATTTGCGTATCCTTTTCGAAATGTTTTGTTTGAGTTGTCATCGCTGATTGCTAGGGGACTCGTTGCCAAATTCATTATTCCGCTCAGATTTCTTATCTGGGCTAGGATTTATAAGGGTCCGATTTCGTTGATCTTCTCTTTATCTCTATTTCAATAGGTTCTATATCCTATATTGTTTCCATAGTCTTGATTGAGGTGGCTCTGATGCAACCCGTTATCCCCTAGTAGCCATGGCGTTAGATTTGTGTCTATGTTTTAATATATCTCTTTTTTTTTATGGCCGTCCACCAAACTACAACGCTCTGTATGTTATCATTGGTCTTATAACACACGTGTATATCCACTTCATTATAAGACTTGTTATAATTCAGCTTGTTCGGTTTATATATAAATACCACTCTTGATTGTTTCTAAATCAATGATGTAAACCTAAGTCTTAAGCAACCTTTGTAGATTGCTTTAATTTTCCTCTTTATGAGTCCCATATACCCTTCTGAATCTGTTTGTGATAAAAGTTGCTTCACTGATCTTTTCTATTTGCTCTGTGTATTCATTTTTGAATTTGTTTGACAACCGTGTTTCGGGGCGTGCCGTTTCAAATGGAATTTACATAACCAAGGTGATATTCTCGACTTCTTTGTCCATGTCGCAGCGAAAGAATCTGGTAGAGAATTTGTTCATGGTTGGGCCTTAGTGAGTTTCTAAGGACTGATCTATATACGTTTCAGTTTGTTTTTTTTGGGTTTTTGAAACGTTGTTCGTTCTTCAACTCTGTTTCTAGGTTCATTCTTATATGGCAATAATCCGAAAGGGATACCGCGTTTGAGACGTGTCCGTTTTTTATAAAATTAATTAAACCATTGTCAACTAAGCGTATATCTTTAACCCCTCTGCGATTTTTATTAATAAAGGTAGGGGTATTTCCTCTATTAAGAATCATCAGAGTGGTGGTGCTTATGTAATCTAAAAGATGTTTACCTCTGTTGTTGACGTTGGTGCTCTTCCACAACGTGTTGTGAACGTTGGCATCACAGTCAACAATCAGATGTGAACTATTATATTCTGAATAACTTACACCGTAGATTAGCACCAGACTATAGCTAATAGTGCTCATATATGGTTCTTTTCAACCAAGCTGCCTGCTTGCCTGCTAAAAGATGTTTACCTCTGTTGTTGACGTTGGTGCTCTTCCACAACGTGTTGTGAACGTTGGCATCACAGTCAACAATCAGATGTGACCTATTATATTCTGAATAACTTACACCGTAGATTAGCACCAGACTATAGCTAATAGTGCTCATATATGGTTCTTTTCAACCAAGCTGCCTGCTTTCCAGCTCCACACTCGTAATCTTAAAAATATTCAAGTTCCACAGACTGCAACTAAAGATTTGAGGGACCACCTGCTCGTCACCCATAGTTTTCTCCAACTCCTCCATAATCAAGGTTTCAAGGCGCTCTCGTAGAAGGATCCTATTGGACTCTTCTACAATTCGACTTATATCAATGATTGGCAATTTCAACTCTTCAGCTTCAGTCATCTGATTGTAGTTGAGAGGGTCTCTTCTACCCTACCGGGGTAAAGTCATCTTTTGATCAAGGCCTCTTGCTACCTTCTTCTTTCTCAGCTGACGTACTAGGCATTAATAGTACTACCGAATGCTTTGGAAAGTTTTACTATCTTTCGCAAGTGCCTCTGAGTTGACCCCACGACAGGTGCTTCCCTCGATTGCCCTTTCTAATGCTTTGTTTGCTAGCAATTTGGTCGGAGCCTCCGGTTTGGTTGGAATCTAAATTTCGTGCCTATCGATGCGCACCTTCTCGCTTATTGACTCAGCATTTAGTGCTAGTAATTTTAGATTTGGCTTGGGTTTGTTCGATACCATACCGCCCCAGTTGCGAATTCTCCGTTGTCGACGTTGCAAGTTTCACCATTAGTTGGGCTTTCTCTAATACCAGCTTATTGCAGGTATACTTCTTTTTGAGCCCGTTTTTGAGAGGAGTTGCCTGAAGTTGGAGCATTGCTCGTCTCTGTTTGAAAAGTGCAGTGATCGTCTCCTCAGACTTCCCTTCCTGCCTCCTTGCCTTTACAGCTTCTTGTCCTTGCCGTTATGCGTATGCCTAACAGCTTGGAAAGAAGAATCATTTATTTTTAAATTCAAATAATTCCCTTATTGATTTGCCGCGGTCGTATCTAGTGTTGCGCGTGCTTCCCACCGACGTTTGGCGCAATATCCTACGCCCTTGTTCTTCATTATTTTCTTGCATATTCGTCTCAGGGGTTTGGTGGGGCTCCTTTGTGCTTTTCCTTCCTCCCTCCATGATCTTGCCAGCATGGTATTGCTCCGCCGTACAAAGAGAAGGCTATTAAAACTGGTTGTCGCCTCCTAATCAGAGTCCGCATACTAGCAACTGAGCTTTCTCAAACCACGCGGGCCTCGGCGTACGCTGTTTCACCTTGCTTTGGGACGTCTGTCGTTAGACCTTGGATGGTACCAGGCTAGGATTAGAGTATATTAGACACGCCGTGAGATCTGACCACAGGCACGAGACTGACCATCCAACTCCATTCTGACCTTTAGGCGGAGTTTGGCGATTTCGTACTAAATCAATGTCAGTCCTGCTATTGGGTTCCAAGTCACGCAAACAATCATACTTATTTTTTGATTTTTGAAGAAAACTGTAAATTGGTTAAGATACATTTCATAGAAATTTTATTTTTTAGGTTTTTGCAAACGAAGTTTCAAAAAGAATGTTGTAAATTTTAATGTTTGTCAAGTTTTGGTTCTGATATTATAGAGAATACAGTGCTAGGAGCGTCTGTACTGAAACTAAGTTCAACAACGTAAGGGAAATAATCTTGCTTGACAAAATATTATAAGGTATTTCAAAACAGAACAAAAAACAATCACCCTAATTCTTCAAGACGCATCTCTCAAACGATGAAAAAATTCACCGCTTCGCCTCTAGTTAAATTTATAATTCTCTTAGACAGGCGATAAAATTTTTAAATGTTGGTAGTACTTCGCTGCTGTCAAAAAGAAAAAAAAAGTTTTTTAAACTAAGGTGTCAATCATGAAAGTCTTGTGAGAAAAGACTTTTTTCTTTTAAAAAAAAGTCTTTAAAAAAAAGTCACGCAATCATGAAAGTCTTAAAAATTTAAAAGAATTGTCATAAACAATACTGCCGTAGTGTGAAAAATTTTTTGTGGAAAAAACGAAAACTGCATTATCTTATTCAAAATTAAATGTCAGTTCTGAATTTTTATTTTGATAATTTTGAATAATAATGAATTTTTAGTTTTTTGATAGATTTGAAGTTGTTAAATAAATAGATTTGTGTGGATTTGTGTTTGAAATAACAAATTTTTTGAAATAATAATTGTCTAAACAAATATTGACTTTTAAAAAAATAATTTGTGTAAAAAAAAATTAACATTTAAAATTAAAATTTCTGTTTTTTATTAGTTACTTTTTTTAAAATGAGTTTTATTTGGAGCTTCATTTTGGATGAAGAAATTGAAGAAATGAATTTTTTTTATGTCTTTCAATATATAATAATTTTTTTTTGAATAGCTTTTTAGTTCTGTGATGTCTGCCCTTAATTTTTTAAAATCGTTAGTGTGTTCTTTTAATAATGTAACTCGATTTTTAATTGCAGATCTTTTATTTTGTACAGTTGTTGGAATATTTTGTGTTTCAATTGTTTCATTTTCTAAAGGCCTTTCAGTTTGTATATTATCGACATCAAGAAGAAACTCTAAGTTCTCTTGTTCAGAAATATCAATATTTTCTCCGAATTCTCTCCCTTCTGGTTCAATATGAACATTTAAGGAGAGGAACTCAGAGATTCTATTTTCTAGAGGACTTAGAGTTTCTTGGGTGTTTAGCCCACCTCCTGTTTTTGTTATTTCTTTTTTATTCTTTATTAGTTTTTTTTTGAGTTTAGCCTTCATATCAGCCCAAACCTAAAATTTTATTTATAGATTAAAATTGTAGCTTTATTAATTTTAATAGACATTTAATCGACATCTACTTACTCTAGACCACTTTTCTGGTGTTCTTAGTGGAGGTCCTGCGCCATTTAATTCAACTGCCGCCTTTTCCCAAAATAAATCACTTTCTCTTTTTTTTGTTATTCCTTTTGCAATTTGATCATTTTTTTCCATTAAATGGACCATTTTCTCTAACTGCCTCTTGTTACTAAAAATTTTTCTAAAAAAATATTTTTTTTTTTGTTATTTTCAAAGTAATAATTTTTTTTTTAATGTTTATTTATTTTTTTTGTTTGCTTACTTTTTTTGAATTGAATCCATAATGATTTCTCTTCAAAGTCTGCAGCTAAAATGCATATGACTTCAAAAGTCTTAAATTATGACAAAAGTCAAACCAATAAACATTCATGATAACGAAAAAAAGAAAAAAGTCTTAACCCAGAAGACTTTCATGATTGACAATTAAAGAAATTTTTCTAAAAAAGAAAAAAGTCTTTTCTCACAAGACTTTCATGATTGACACCTAAATTTGAATTTTTTTCTTGGTTTGAAAAGTAAACAAAATAAAGAGTCAAGATTTTTAAATTTTAAGTAGTGTTTTGTTTTTTTGTAAATTTAAAAAGTAAAAATAAAAGTAAATAAAATGTCATCGTTTATGTTTTACGATTCTTCGGAGGATAAAGATACACAAGATTTTAATTTAAGAAGATGAATTAGAGATAAATCCAATATATTCGAATTACCTGCACCATTGTAAGTAAAAAAAAAATAAAATGTTACTTTGTAAATACTAACCAAAAATTTTTTTTTAGATTTATTAGGTACTTTAGAGTGTCAAAAGAAGCATTCAAAGTGTTATTGGATGAAATGGAAAAAAATATTGCAGTTGTCACTCGCTCATCATCAGTTCTTCCTATAATAAAATTAGCTGCATGTCTCTGGTTTTTCGCTGCGGTGCGGGCACCTATCAAGTAGGTGCTGGAAATGACTTTAATGTTGGAATAAAAAAATTAATAACATAAAATAAATGAATAACATAAAAAAAACACAAAAATTTTAAATTATTTTAAATATTACTTACTTTTCTGCAAGTTCCATTTTATTTTTAAATTAAAACAAAGAAAAAAAAAATTTTATACTAGAAGCGATACTTATCGGTTACACAAACAGAGGTGATATAAAATGGCTATCGTTTCGTAGCAGAAGTCTTAAAGAATACTACAAGCGACTCATTTGACAGTTATTATCGCGTTAAGTACAATGTACCGCTTATGCGTCTTCAAGAATAGAAATTGATCGCTTAAGCGGATTTTTTCGTATGAAGCGACTAAAAGAATGTGGGTGAATATTACAATTAAAAAGAGGATCGAGACTTCAGACCGAACTACTAGAAACTGCAATCTATATGAAGTACCTAACAGCAAAGCAAATAAGCACTTAAAAAGTCTAATACCTTCGGCTACACGAGTGTTTAACCTGATCCCGACCATAATAAAAACTCTGCAAATATTAATAAAATTCAAAACACAGCCTATAAAGTTTATCAAGAACAATTTCAACAGATTTCACTAACATATTCAACAATACTAATCTCATCTAAATACAAAATTGTACAATTTTATTCTTTTCTTTAATACTTTATCTTTACTTTAAATTGTAAATATATAAATTGTTAATTTCTTTTTTTTATTATTTCATATTTATAAATTTACTACTATTTTTATTTTTTTCAATCATTATTTTTACATTATTAAACAGAAAAATCTCTAAGATACACAAAATCAACTTATTAAATATACCAAATTATATACTTCTAGTCAATTATACTGAACATTAGAATTAAATTAAAATTATCGATTTTGTACCATCTCACCACTAGTCACAAAACTGATAGAGATAGTAAAAAAGAAATTTATCAATAGAGTGTTTATACATATGTAATTGTTTCAAACTAAAAATTGTTTCAAAATTATTAAAGAACTTTTGATTTTTATTTCTTTCCGTTCCGGAAACCTCATTCAATATTTCTGTGTATCAAGATTTTATTTTTGCAATGTTTTATTTTACTTATACCAATTTTAGATTTTCTTATGATTTTTCTAAACTATAAATAAATTGTGCCGTTAATTATTTGCTGAAATATCAACGCCTTGGTTGTGGTGGCGGCATTAAGTCATTATCATCTGTAAAGCGATTTTTTTCAATGAAATCCAATAAATATTCTTTCGTTACTGGATGCCTTATACTATTAAATACCGCTAAAATAAAATAAAATCAGGTAAAAATGCCAAAATTATTCTTAAAAAATTTTACAGTTCGCTGTCTTAAAACTGTTTGGAAATGATTTATCTGTTCTCTGACGCATAAATTTCCAGTGCTGTGTTCGGCAATCAAATGAACACTCAATTATTTTATTATCTAAATCTTTTAAATCTTTTGTGTATTTAATTTTCCAGAATGGTTCTTTAAGTCCATTTACATAAAGAAGTCCCACTTTAGTTGGTAAAATTCTTTGATTATAAAAAAATTTAATAGTAAAGCATTATTAATAATTAGAAAATTCTTACCCTTCGCCCGATTCATTAATAATTTTCAGTAAAAAATCAATTGAGTTCATATTTGATGGTTTCCATTTTAGTACTTCGTTTGATTGACCTGCTGTATATGGATCAACTGATGGTTGGAAAATCAGCCCATCCGGCTCATGGCATAGTTTTCCTGCAAATTTATCGCTTAGTAAATAACCTGCAGTAGTAATGCTCCAAAACTCTTTATCACGTAAACTAAAAGATTCAGTGCTTCTATCAATTATCTGATGGCCAAAAGCTTGGTATCTAGGTCCTAAAACTTTTACACTATACAAAAGATATCTAAACAGTTAAATTAGTTTTACCAACTATTTCTTCTTTGATACATTTAACTCTATCAGGGTAAAATGGATAGTTTCCAACATCTTTATTTTCAAATTTAACTATATCATAAACTAAAAAACGAGGTATAAAATCATTGTTTACTTTATCAATTACCATTTCCTAAAATTTAGAAATTGAACTTGAGAAAAAAATTGCTTTAATTTTATTTCATACTCCATCTAATAACGTATTTGTTATATGCTCTTTCAAGTTATTCCTCCTTGGAAAAGTAAGTTTTTCCACTTGAAAGCAAGAGTTATTTCTGTCAAAAAAATAAACTTCGTCTTTGCAATTAATTAACATCATGTACCTTACACAAATACAAGACATAGAAGATTAAAAACTATAGAAAATATTGTCAAAGTTTAAACCTTGTTCCGTCCGCTTTCCATGACACTCTATAGGGTTTTAGGTTTAAAAGTTTAATGTTTTCAATATCCATTGAAACTGGTTGAGAACCTGGAAATCCTAAAGATTTCCAACCGCACATATCCTGCACTTTTTGTTGCAGAGTACATAACTTTGGCTACAATTTATATTGCTATAATATTAAATAAAACCGACTTGAATATTAACCTGTTCTAGAACTAAAGTGACACCATTAACCCCCGCCATAAATTTGGCTTCTTTAAAAGCCTGCTCTCTTTTTCGTTTTTTTTTTGGTTCTAATTGTTCAATTTGTTTCACATTGCTTTTATTATCAGAATCATCATAAATATGGTTTTTAGTATAGCCAGTTACATCAATTATTTCATCGTCTTCATCAAAACTTTTGCTAGTACTACCTCGAGTTGATAAGGACAATGAGCTAGAATAGGATCTCTTATTGTTTTCAATACAGGTACTCAATTTAGAAGAATTATTGTAATTATCTTCTTCAAAACACCAGGCTGGCAGTTCCGGAGCAGGAGGTGCATCTTCTTCATCATAACGACTGTATAACTCCCGTATATAATCTTCTTTATAAATACCAGGTGGCCTAGCCTTCGCAAAAGCAGTTAAAGCTGCATCCACAGGACAATCTAATCTTTCTACCATGTATGACACTATAAGAAAGCCTAAAAAACTTACATTCATATTTTATTTTAATATGTAAAAATTTCAAAAAGACCTGTTCTGTTAAAACCATGTGTACAATGAACACCAATTATGTCAAATGGTCTATCGTTTATAAAATCGTCAATTATTTGAATAAAAGCTGTGGTTTGTTCCTTTGAAGGAGTTTCACCATGTCCACGACATTTTAATTTAACATACTTTGTACCTTTATTTTCAATAAATTCTTTATCATAATATCGTTTAGTATTGGTTAAATCTATCCACAACCCAAGTTTTAGCTAAAAAAAAGCTTTTTTTATTATATCTAATAGATATAAAATTTTTCTCCTTACATTCATAGTTTTAGCATATCCAAATATCATTTCTGGAGTAAAAATATATTGCAATGGAATTTTCTCTTTGAACTTTGTTGATAGGGGTGTTTTAAAAGCTAAAAACTTTTCCGCTATAACACACTCAGATTTACGTGGACATTTAAGCCACCGATTAGGTATCGAACCAGGGTCTCTGTCACTATATTCTGCCATGTTTTATTACTTTATAAAATCGATAAAAGTTTTTTAAAAAATTGTTAACAAATTTTACATTTATTTTAAAGCTATTTTAATTCCTAAAAAAAAAAATTGAATGAATAAGATCTTTATAATAATCAACTTGTATTACTTTTAACTTTTTGATTTTATAATTTGTAAAACTTTAAAACTAATTTTTGACAGTTTTGATTGATTGATTGATTTTGATCATAAAACTTTAATTAATACATTTTTTTCCAGCTGTTATCTGTTCATCTACTCAATTTTGTCATTTTGACGTCAAACTTCCACCGATTTTTTTAACCGCCATAAAAATATTTCTAATATTATTTAATATTTATTTAAAAGTTATAAAAATAAATACATATGTATGAGTTTTTTTTTATTTGTATGACTCTTTTCAATATGGAAAAAAAATGAATACAGAATTTTAGAAGAAGTATAAGAATTTATAAAAATCCTTTTGAATTACCTACTCTTAATAAGTAAAAATGAAGTACCTTTAATTTTTTTTAAAATATTTAAATATTCAGATACTTAAACATAAATGTTTAATGTATATGAAGTGTACCTTTAACATTTTTATACCCTACACTGTCTATGAAATAGGTAAAAGGGTTATTAACTTTGGTATAGCGTTTGGTATAATGTTTGGTATAGTGTTTGTTTGGTATAACGTTTAGTAATCTTCTGAGTCGATTTAGCCATGTCCATTCGCCCGTCGTAGGTATAACGAGGTAACTCAAAAAATAATGGATCCATTTTGATGAAATTTTAACTGTACTAGTATTAAAAGTACAGCGGGATTGGATATGGGCGAAAAAGGCTCTTGGGTTCGAATTGTGGACCTTTTAATCGGTCTAAGGGTAAACGAACATAATGATAACTCAACATGAAACTACGTAGGAGTTTACGTACGGTCGAGTTTGGACCATGGTTCGGAACCTAAAACTTTTTGATCGCATTTAGGCCAAACAAGCATAATTTCGTAACTAATGAAGATAGAACCTCCAAATATGGTATAAGGTTATCTCTTCCTAGTTCCTTAGTCCTTTAAGTTTGGGACTAAATGGAGTAGTGGGTCGGGAACCATGCACACATTTCCGAGGACCTTAAAGCATAATTATCTTCGAAATCAAAAAAGATAATAACTTGAAGCAAATGTCGAAGCTTCAAATGTGACACAAGGGTGTTCTTTACTAATTCCTGCGTGTCTACGAAATTTAGGATCAATTGGAGTGGTGGTTCAGGTACTTCTCTTAGATCTCCCAAGGTTTAAAAGCTTATCATCGAAATTAATAAAAATAGTACCTCAAAAAAAAAAAATAAAGATAGAATTTTCCAGTTTGGTACAAGAGTTCACTACGCGGAGATGAGCGAAATTGGTCCATGGGTTTGGATGCTTGAAGTTTTTGATAAAATTGAGGCCAAACAAGAATAATTTTGAAACCAAAAAAGAGATAACCTTAAAATTTGTGTAGCACAACCACTACTCCTAAGAGCTTAATGCATATATTCGAAATTTATAAATATAGTAACTTGAAATAAATATAGAAGCTTTAATTTTGGCATAAATCTCCAACTGCAGAGTAAGGAGAAAGAATAAAAACTTTAGTGTAGTCCATTGTAGTAAACAAAATACTGAAAAATAAATTGCTTTATAATATCATCTAGTAAATATCAACTAAATCTAATATATAAAGAAGAAAATTTGTTTGTTTGTTTGTTTGTCCAGAATTCACGTGAAAACCACTGTTCCGATTGTCACAATTTTAAAGGAATAATTCTGTGAGCCCGGGGGATGACATAGGCTATATCATATTAAAAGTCAACAGGTTGCGGCTCCAGAACCGTTTTAAGCTTTTTCGTTTTTTTGATGTCGAATCAAAACGGTTTGACCGATTGACTTGAAATTTTGTACAAATGTTCCTCTTAGCAACCGGAATTAGTTGTATAAATTTGTATGGAATGAATTAACCCATTGCGCATCGCATTTGCACCAAAGTTCCTCTTAGCAACCGGGATTTGTTGTATAAATTTGGATGGAATGAATTAACCAATTCCGCCTTGCGAGCGGGCGAATTTCCAAAAAGTTTTTTGTTTACGATTTGTGTCCAATTTTACAAGTTCATTTTGCAGTCTAAAAGAGAGGCTGCAAAAAGTTTTAGTTAAGTTCGATTAACCCGTTTTCCACGACGACGCCATGAAGTTTTCTACAAATTTTATTTGCTTAAGCGATTAAAAGAATTTTACTGAAAATTTTTTACCAGCATTTTAATTATAAAAACCCACAGGGATAATTTAGTTTTGACCTGTTTACGCGTTTTGAACAAAGATGAAATTTTCAATGATATTAACGCAAGTTAACCTTTATTTTAAAAGCTCACTTAATTAATAAGACTAATTTTTTTGCTCTCAAATAGTCTCAAATAGTGTAAAAGTTAAATAAGATAATATTAATAATAATAAAAATAAAGCTAATAAAAAATCCGAATAATATCTTTAAATTTAAATAACGTAACATTTTCCTTCTCTACATTTTTTCGTCTTTGTTTTTTATCTTTTTTGCAGTTGTTGTTTTTTACAAATAGTCTTCAGTGTAAAATTGCAGTTTTCTTCTTCTTTTCTTTAAAATCTAAAAATGCAAAAATTCAATTTCGTATAATTATGCTTAAATACATAGTATTTTAAAACATTTTTTTCAAAAATGAAGCTTACTTTTCTCTCATAAAATCTTAAAAAAACGAGGAAGAGCGTAGTAGAACTTTTAGGTTAGTACAAAAAAAAATATAAGTTAAAAAGCAGATTCTTAAACCTTTTCTAAACCATCGCCCAAGTAAACTACTATTGACATAGTATAATGACATATTGCAAATTTAGTATAACCTTTTGACCTATAGCACCACCTACATTAATTCTTTCAGAAGGCCTGGACATCGAAAATATTTGAATGTATTAGTACACATTGTTAAAGTGTGTGAAAAAAAGCTCTTCCAAATGACGTTTCTTAAAAAAATTTTTGTACTTTTATGTTTATGTTTTTTTTTTAGTTAAAATTAAAATTTTCATCAATTTTCTTTTAGAGTTTTCCCTATGAAATAATTGTCCAAATATTTTAATTTTTATATTAAAATAAAATTTGAAATTTTTTCTTTAACATATCAAAATTTCAGCTTTCAACTCGAAATTTTTAATATATTTACAGCAAAATATATTCAATGATTTTTTAAGTATTAAAAATCACCGCCATTTTGACACTCTCAAAAAATATTTGAATAGACATTTATCATGTTTTTTAGTGAACATAACCTTCAAATTAAAAGCTATAATTTCAAATTTTTTCAACGATTTCGGTAAGTAGTTCAAATTCAATCTAAGTTTTAATATATATAAATTTAATAAAAAATTATGAAATTTATATATAAATAAAGCTTAAAGAATTCTCTTTTCACTCGTAAAAAAATTAAATTTGAAATCATTTTTTTCAGCACATTTCCAAGCAATAATTGGAAAAGGAGTACCACATTCTGGGTAAGAAAGTTTTTTCTAATAAGTACAGTTTCAAATAAAAAGTAGTTGCGTAGTGTAAAATTGTGTAGAGTAGTATTTTACAAGTATCTTAATAAAATAAAATAATATTTTTGATCTCAATTTAATATTATTTTAAAAATAATATTTAAATATTTTTTGCTAATAAAGAATTAAATAATTTTTATAAATAAAAGATTTTTTTTTTTAAATATACTTCAATAATATTTTATTTTATATACAATACAAAGGTACTTGTAGTTTAGTTATCAAATTTCTAATTTAAGTTTTTTAATTGAATTAACTTTCTTAAACATTATATTTGAAATTTAACAAAGTTAATTCAATTATTAAGTGCCTTTTTTAATAATTTATTTAAAATGGGTCGTAAATGCTCGGTTGTTGGATGTAAATCCAATTATAACAGTAGCACGAATTACGTTACAACTTATAAATTTCCGGTAAAAGAAAATTTAAAAAAATTATGGGTAAACGCTGTTGGAAGAACGAACTGGCAACCAACAGCCTATAGTACCGTTTGTAAATTACATTTTGAAGATTCGTGTTTAACTGTAGATAAATCCCAAAGGACGCGATTATTGCCAGATGCAGTTCCAAGTATTTTCCCCAAGAACTCGGTAGAATTACTTTCTGTTAATAAAAATTCAAATATAGATGAAGATCTAATTTTAAATTTTGGTAATTTAGTTTTAAATATTAATAAAAACGTAAATTTAAATAACTGGGCCTTATATACTGGCCAAACTAATTTAGTTTTGTACATTTTAAATGAGAACGAAAACTTTGGTTGTTCTTTTAGATTCATTCTGGGGATACCACTTTAAAAAAAACGAGCCATATTCTCTACCTCTACGGTGGTGTGGAAACGAGAATTATTAAATATCTATAATATATATATATTAATTTTTTTTATTTAATTACTTATTTTTTATTTCCATTTATTTATGATTTATATTTTTCAATTTTTAATATTCTAATGAAATAATTAAACTCATTCAAATTCCCACTGAACACAACTTTTTTTTTGACCATTAATGTACGACATTAATAATCTTTTTGAAAGCTTCTAAGAAGCTTTTTCCAATAAAAATTTTTTTTGAAGCAATTTTTTGAAATCCATACTTATGAATGAAAAAATTAAAGTTAAAATTTTTTTTTTTTACTAAATGATGTAAAAAAGATGATATTTCAATTTACTCTTTTAACATAATTAAAAAAAATCAGTAGTTTTTGAGTTATTTTAACATTTTTAACAGGACTCCCGCGTTTTCCCATAAGACTACGTGTAAATTTCATTTGCGGGAGTCCTATTTTGAGCTTTTTTTCTTTAGATGTCCAGGCCTTTTGAATTATTGTAGGTTATGCCTATAGTCAAACGGGTATAATAATACTTATATCGTCACTCTAGTTCTTAAGTGTCGTATACGCATATTTGTTATTTTTGGCAAATTAAGTTTAAAGTAAAAATACATAGTGTAGCGTCAGTAGTATTAATATTTTAATCTAACTTTTTTTAAACAATGCTGTGTCGGCAATACTTTTACTTACATTATTGTCGGTTTCCTAGTTTTCATAGGATGACATATTTTTAAAGTTGAATATTTTTAAATTTGTCGTATATGCAAAGATAATTAATGATCGTCAATTTTGATACATATACGACAAATAATAGTCATATACGACAAACAAGCATTAAAATTTGTATAAGCTCAATTTCTTATCATACGTCAAAGAAACTGCAAAAATTTAAATGAAAAACCAATATTTTTTTTTTGTAAAAACTAATGTAGTCTTTACGTACGTATCAGTTTTATTTAAAAGTTTAAAATTAAAAAAGTATATAAATAAATATTAGTTACAGTTATAAATAAAAAACAAAAAAGATAATTTTAATTCTTCTAATAACATAAGGATAAATTCTTTAATTCTTCTAATAACAAAACATAATTATAGCTTAACAAAAAATAATTATATCATAAAAACATATTTTCATTCATAGAATAATTATAAAAAACAAAAATACTTCATCTTATAAAACTTATAGGGTAATAGAAAAATTATATTTTAAAATAACTTAATAACTCTTAAATATATTAATTATGGCAGTAGTTTTAGGTTTTAAGTTTTTTTTAATTTTTTGTTTCTTTTCGGCGTAATGTCGATTACTTTGCTGGAGTTTAAAGCAGCTTTATAATAGCTGATATCTTGTTCATCCATGTATTTATACATTGATTCAATGTGAGTTGGTGAGTTTTAGCCTTCTTCACTATCTTCCTCCATTCATCTCTGTTTCTCGCGGTGGTTTTCCAGTTTATTTCCCCTAGTTTTCTGGTATCGTCTTCAATGTTATTTTCCCATCTGCTTCTAGGCCTACCTCTTGCTCTGTTAAGCAATGGTCTAGCATTGTAAATTTTGTACTGTGCTCTATTTTCCGCCATTCTGATGACATGCCCCGCCCAACTTAATCTACTGAACTTTATATGTTTTACAATGTCCTCGTTCTCTGCTAGCGCATATAATTCTGAATTTTATTGGAATTTTATTGAATTTCGTATTGGACCATAAATAGTTCTAAATATCTTTCTTTCAAATATTCTTAACACTTCTTCTTCATTTCTATTCATGGTCCATGTTTCACTTCCATAAGTTGCTACTGGGCGTATGATGGTTTTGTATATTTGCAACTTTGCTCTTCTTGTTATTAGCTTGGATGTCATCAGCTTCTTATGAGAGTAGTAACATTTGTTTGTTGCCTGTATTCGGTCTTGTACGCAGGCTTGGCTACTGTTATTGTTTGTTAATATTATGCCAAGATATTTGTAGCTATTAACACCTTCAATTTCATCTTGTTCGATTTTTATATTTTGTGGAAGTCTTCTTTGTTCATTTCTTGACATTTTTAGGTATTTAGTTTTTGCTATGTTTATATTTAAGCCTATTTTACGCGATTTTTTCTGTGATTAATAGACTTGTCGTCTAATCTCCAAAAACTCTTATGAATTTCTTGACGTTGATTTATATCAAAGTTTTCACCACATTTAAAAGTACAACCTAGCCTGCAAAGCATTCCCTGTTTAACAGATTTAGAATTCCTAATCTTTCCTTTATACGAGACATATTCTTTCCCAGTTTCTCGTAATTTTTTGGCAACATTTTTTTTCCAAGTGTGTTGCTTTACTAATCTCTTTCTTGAAAGTGGTGTCGAGTTATTAGAAACTTGTTGACCAGCTGATGAATTTGAAGTTGGACAGAAATTCAACAGATACGAAGATAAAGTAATTTGATTGGCGCTCTGACTACCAGTTTTTTTAACAGGAGTCATTTCACTAGCTGATGAAGAGACAGGATCAACTGGGACAAAATTACGATCAGTGATAGAATTGTCTGGAGAAAAGTCTTCTACATTTTCATTGTTGCTGTTGTCGAAAGAAAATAAATTTTTATGCACATTACAATCTATGCGAATAAAAATATTACCTTTTCTCTAAATTTGTTATATTATTGCAGGTGTTTTTTTTACCAGTATTATAATCAATTAAGTTCCTCATGCTAATTAATTCTTCACTTATGTACGGGGCGGGTGATAAACTTCTAAACATAAAATAAATTTACTTTAAGAACTGACACTTTAGGGCACGTCATATTATATGATTTATACATTTACCTTTCTTCGTTTATTTCCATATTTAATAATTTTTTACCACCCTACATGTATTTTCACAAAACATGCGCAAACGTGACTAATTTTTTGTAATATTTATTATTTACTACTAGAAAAATAAACAATGATTCTCTTTTTACTATATGAAATATTCTTTTCATGTATGGTATACAACAAACAAGCACTCAACAGAGACTTTGCGTATACAAATACAAATTCTCTTTTGTATGTTATACAGCAAACAAGTACTCAAGAGAGCTTTTGCGTATACGACTTCTATTTCTCTTTATGTATGCTATACGACAAACAAGAAATTAATTTGTTTTGATATTAATTTATATGCGAATTTGTCGTTAATGAAACAAAAACACATGTTATGGAATATACGACAAATAAGGTTTAAACAAATAGTTTAAATTTTGAATATACGACCAACTCGCTTCTGGTATCTTTGGAATGCAGATAGGTAGCTAAATTTTGACCAGACCATTCGAAAGATCTTGTTTTTTCTAGTAAGGATCTAGTCTTAAGTCTGAATATGCAAAAAAACGTATACGACACTCAAGAACTAAGGTGACGATATGTAAACTACCTATTACCCGGCTAATAGTTATATATATTATTAATTTTAAAATGTAAATAAAAAAATTTTTTTAAAACGATTTCACTTGAAACTTTTCATAATTATTAATTAACAATATTTCGCAAAATTTGACATAATATTTTTCAAAAAGTTTTTTTTTACAATTGTCGGGCGGCAATTGTCAATCAGACAAAAAACTTATAAAAATCTGTTGGGCCGCAATGGGTTAACGGAACTTCACAAATATTTTTTTGAGGCTTTCTTTTCAACCCTACCAAAAATTGGCCGAAACTTGCTTTTTTAAAATTTGGAACCTCCCGGGCAACTCCGGTTAAATCTGCTAAGTAGTATTTAATAAGAGCATTTAGTTAACTGAACCAATTACAATTCATGTTGCTAAAAATAAAACTCTTTACGAGCAAAAACAATCCTCATGAGGTTGGTACAGTTTATTTGATACACTTATGAAATGTAGCAAATTTATTAAATCACAATATGATCCATGTTATATTCAAAAACTGAAAACTATTTGAAAAGTTATTTACTTTTGTACGTTGACGATCTAGTAATTGCAAGTAATTGTCAAAATCAAATTAACAGCTTAAAAAAGAAATTATTCACTGAATTCGAAATGTAAGATCTTGGCGAATTACATTGTTTCATGGGTATAAAGGTTACAAGAAACGAAACAGGAATAATAACTTTAAAAATATTTAAGATGGGAGATTGCAAACCTAAAAAACTCCAGTTGATGCCAATTTTGAAATGGAAGTTTCTGATGAAAAATAATACATTGAAGTAAATGTCTCATACCGAGAATTAATTGGCTGCTTAATGTACGCAGTTATGGATACTAGACCGGATTTTTCTGCTGTAGTAAATTGTTATAGTCGTTTTCAAGATAAAGTCCTTAGTAGTCAATTATGGATTAATTTGAAACGAGTTTCACGTTATGGTAAAGGTATTTTGTGTTAATCCTTGACTTTTGTCAAACTTAATTTGTTTCGTTGACGCAAGCTGGGCTAACGACAAAGTCGATAGAAAATCGACAACAGGCTATATTTATAAAATATTTAATTGTTTGGTTTTGTGGAATACTCGAAAACAATCAACAGTTTCATTAAGTTCACAGAAGCCGAATATGTTGCCTTAGCAAAAGCCTCTGCTGAAGGCAAATGTTTAATTGGCATTTGATTTCGGACACATATTAAAATAAATTGCTACGAAGACAATAAATCATGCATAAAATTAACAAAAAAGTCGGATTTTTAAACAAGTTTTAAACAAGTCAAATTAAATTTCATTAAGGAAATGGTTAAAGAAGAAATATTTTTTTATACCCTACACCTATGAAATAGGAAAAGGGCATATTAACTTTGGTATGGTATTTGTAAACACCTAAAGGAAGCGAGCTGGATTTGGAAAAGTACATATATTTATGATCAGCGTGACCTCCTGAGTCGATATAGCCATGTCCGCCCGTAGGCACGATAACTCAAAAACTAATAGAGCTATCTTGATGAAATTTTAACTGTAGCTTACTAGGACTTAAAGTACGGCGGGGATTGCATATGGGCGAAATAGGCCCATTCGTTCGGATTCTGTACTTTTTAATTGTTCTAAGGGCCAAGGAACATATAAAAAAAATAAGGATAACTCAACAACTAATGGCGTTACAATCATGAATTTTGTGATGTAGGTTACTAGTAATGAGACTATGGCGGGGACTGCGTACCAACGAGTTCGAATCATGTGTTCGGACCCTAGAAATTTTTTATCGAATTTAGGCCAAACAAGCATAATTCCGAAACCAAAGAAAATAAAACCTTAAAATTTGGTATCTGTCTGCCTCTTCCTATGTCCTTAGAGTCTTCGAAATTTAGGACCAATTGAAGTAGTGGGTCAGGGACCATCCACACAGTTCTAAAGACCTTAAAGCATATCGTTGAAATTATTAAAAAAAATAGCTTAAAATTAAGATAGAACGTTCCAAATGTGTACAAGGGTTCACTAGGATTGAAAGAACGGCGCGGTTAGAAGTATATAAGTTAGAACCTCCAAATTCGTAATCAGGGTGTCTCTTTCTATTCCTTTAGTGTCCTATAAAATTGGAACCAATGGAAATAGTGGGTTGGGGATCATCCACATAGTTTCGAAGACCTTAAAGCATATTTTCAAAAATAATAGAGATAGTAACTTCAAAAAATTTTAGAAGCTTCAAATTTGGCACAAGGCTTTACTATTTCCTACGTGTTCCCTTAATGTGATCAATTAAAGTGGTGTTTCAGGTAGCTCTCTTAGACCTCTAAAGGTTGAAAGGCTTATCATCGAAAATAATAAAAATAGTAACTTAAAATTAATATAGAATGTTCCAATTGTATACAAGGGTGTTGAAAGTATGACTGGGACAGCATATGGGCGAAATCGTACCATGGTTTCGGGCTCTGGAACCTTTGAAAAGTTCAAAAGCTAACAAACGTATATCTTAAAAACACCAAACTCAGAAACTAATTACGCTATTTTGATAAAATTTATATTCTAGGTTACAAGTAATGAAAGTACCATGGAATTGGTTCTTGTCGGGTTCAGATTCTAGAAACTTTTGATCGATTTAAAGTCAAACTAGTATAATTTCGAAACCAAAGAAGATAGAACGTTATATTTAATTGTATTAAAATTAATTGTATGAGCAGTTCTAAATTTAGCATTGTATTTTAGAAATACATTTCATATTTTGATTATTAAATTTTGTGATAAAAAGCTATTGAAAGCATTAATGGTTTTAACTAACATTAAAAACCATGAAATTACGAGTATATAAATTTTTATATTTATATTATTACAAATTAATATTTCTTTCGAATAACTTTGAGTTTAATTATATAGAACATTAAAAAATAAGTAAATTAAGAAAATAAATTTAAAAATTATTTAAAATTGAAATAATAAATCAAGGGTAATAAATCATTCAACAGTAAATGTACTACAGCTATAAATCCTGAAGAGAAGTAATTGGTGCATGTGTGTAAAATGTTATTGAATTGGATAAAAGTTTTAAATATGTAATTTTGTAATTGCATTTTACAAATACATTTATTTTAAGTTTATTTGTTGTTTAATATTTTTAAATAGATAAATTAGTAAGAATTATTAATATTTTTGAATTGATAAAATAATTAGAAAATGTTTTTAGTGTCTTACGATAAAACTAATAAAAGCTTTTATGGTTTTAAAGTGACTTATGAACCTCTCATTAAATTTGAGCCAAATAGGTGTAGGGTATTTCTAAGTCGGTTGCACCGACTGACTGTTTCTTTACTTGTTTTTTCATAAGTGAGGAAAAAACCTTCAAAGGCACCTGAAATTATAATCCCCCAGGTAGTGTGAGATTTTTACCAAACTAAAAAAACCTTCCCCGTTGCCAAAATATTGGGATAAGCACCCTAGCTGCTTGCGCAGTATTATGGCTGAAAAGTAACGATAAGTCATAAATATAAATGACTATTAAGAGTTGAATGGGTAGGCCAAGAGGTGTCCGTCCGTCCGTAGGCACGATAGCTCAAAAACTAATGGAGCTATCTTGAAGAAATTTTAAGTGTACGTTACTAGGTCTTAAAGTATGGCGGGTATTGCATATTGGCGAAATCGGCCCATTGGTTTGGATTCTGGAATTACGGCGGTGACTTAAAGACGCTAAGACTTTTGCGACGTTATTATCATTCATAGAATCTGACTGATAAGAATCCCAGGCATTTCGCGGCATCTTTTGCGACCGAATGTATGTGATCGTTCCACGAAAGTTTTGCATTTATTTTCATGCCTAGAATTCATCATGATTCGGAGTTTTGAATACCCACATTGCCAAAATAAATGTTTAGTACAGGATCGCTCCGATTGGTTGATAACAGACAGCTTTGGGTTTTTGAAGCATTAAAACTTACCCTGCTCACTCTTCCCCAATCTTGAATTATTTGAAGATAATTATTTTCCAATCGAAAAACAATTAGCTGATGTACCAAATTTGTAAATGGAAGACGATTAAAAAATGTTTGTGAAATTATTGGCTTGAAGGACATTGTTAAGGAGAAGTGTTGAAAAAAAACAACGTGAAGAGCGTTCAACTCATTTTTAATATGTACAAATATATATATATATATATTTTTGTTATTCCCTCTCATAAAAAGTATTGTTCTGTTAAGATATCATAATATATCAAATAAATAATAAAGTTTATAATTTTGTATTAGAAACAAAGATATCTGAGTTTTTAGTTTTCATCATTTCATCAATTGAATAGACTCAGGTCAGTTAAATCAATCAAATTGAGTCCTTTCGTTCATTATTTCAGATTTTACTTTCTACTGCCAAGCATATTAAAAAAAAATTAAATAATATCACTATACAAAAAGTTTTCGTATTTTTATCCCTGTACAATGTAATTTTAAGTAGTTTATAATAGTTTACAATTGTACATTGAATATATTGAACTATAACTTTGAAATAGATTGTCAACAAACTACACTAACAAATGTCATGTCTATTATCAAATGTATTTATCGCACGATACGCGATAGTTTATCTTAAAAATAATTTTTTGGTATTATCAAAATTGTGTATTGGCTTATATCTTTTATTTTTATCGTACATCGTAAGAGCTTTTTTTTTAGTACTGTTTCTAATGTAAACGATAAACTTTCCTATTATGAACTTCAAAATTTATCGTAATTATCAACTACTCTATCATTCAAAATATTTCTAATGATAGATTTTTAAAGGGAGCAGTTGTTTTTATTCAAAAAAACATGAAATTAATTTCATACAAAATTAACTAAGTAAAATTGATAACTTTTATAAAATAATTAAGCACTAAACTATTAATTAATTATATTTGGAAAGGCTCTAATTTAAGCTGGTAAAATAATTACATTTGAAATAGCTCGTTCTACTGTACTATTTCTTAATTTGCTTCCAATTTCTTAATTTACTTCCAAATTCAACTGTGAATGTGAATGAGTGAATGTTTGAATACATTTTTGGATACTCTAAATTTTTAACGAAACTGGAATATATAAATTATGAACAACTACAATTGATTGTTCAATTGCAGAGGATCGGAAAAATCTCTAATTATTTTTCTTCGAAAAGTTATTTGTTCACTCTTCTGCGATGTTTCTGCTTCTTCATCATCAAAAACAAATCCCGTTGACAACATTTTGTTTAATTTAATTTAAATTAACTTATTGTCTTCTCATTTTAACATAAAAAATTTTAATCAAACAATAAAGCAATACATACTTATAATTATTTATCATTTAACGTCAAAAAAAAAGCTTTCTCTTCCCATCGTATTTATCGACCATCATCATAAAGTAACTATATACATTGAGTATTCACGTAGAACCATAAAGAAATCATATATATACATAGAGTATTCATCTAGAACAAAAAATGTTAGTCAATTTTGTTGATTTGAAATCACCCCAATACGGTATTTGAAATCACCCCAATACAATATTTGAAGTCACCGCATTATCGTAAAAAGATTAAATTGATTGTATTAATTGATTATTTCTTTGCTTTGAGATTAAAAATTGAGATTATTTCTTTGCTTTATTTTAAATTTTTTTTTTATTTTGTTCGTTAGTCAATCGATGTATGTACAATTGTTTACATTTCCTTCACAGACTAATATACTATACAGATCCACAAAAGTTAAAATTTCATATTTTTCAGTAGCGAGATGAGTTCGTAGTTAAGGCACTGTTATACTAGAATAATTATACATAAAACTAATTTGTTATTGTTTTTTCATTGAATGTTATACTGACGAAAAAAGAAAAGAAAAAAATAAAAACAAAATCAATTTTGTGTTATACAAAAAGAGAATCAAAGAAAGAGAAACCAAAAAATAAAAATTATAAAAAATAGGAATGAGTATATCTATATATTTGATATTAATATTTACATCGGCTGGGTGGCACAGTGGTTAGAGTGCCAACCTTTCATGCGAAAGGCCCCGGGTTCGAATCCCAGTGAAAGTGAAAAAACTTTTATCTGGTTTTCAACTCGACTCAGCTACCATTCGCCTTTGGGTTCAAATTAATGGCTTAATTAATAATTAATATTTATATATCTTTAATAAAAAATACATAAATATAACAATATAAACAAATAAAAAATGTAAACAAATAATTCATATAAATAATATAACTCACTGATATAGAATACCATATAAATCTAATATAAAAAATATTACAATATAAACAAAAATAGAACTGCATTTATTGAAAATCTAAGACATTTCTACATGTTATAAGGCGTAGTACTATCTCATGTTTAAATTGTATGTGGAATTCATTTGATCAGTTCTAATATATGAATATATCTCCCCTGTTCCGACATGCACATATATAGTCAGGCTGTTTAGCCTATCACAGTGAACAGTTAGCACGTAGAGGTGCGGGCAAAAAAAAAAAAAAAAAAAAAATATTACTATATATTCAAAATCACATAGTGCATGTGATTGTTTATCTTAAAATGGGAAACTTTTTTTCTTGCCTTTAAAAAGAACTGCTATGTATAAAAAACGTATAATAGACTAGAGACTATTATAAGGATAGATAATAATTTAACGACTGAGCATTTAATGTAGGTTTTGTATATAATTTAGTAAATATAGCATATTAGTCTGTGATTTCCTTATCAAGTTGGATAATTTCATTTTAAAAAATTTTATCTAATATTTTTATTGTTGTTTTTTTATTCTAACAAAATAGTAAGAAATTTGAATGTATTCTTTGAAAATTTTTAAACTATATCGTCAGATGAAAGAAGTTGTTTTTTCAGGCATTGTTTGAAATTTTAGAGGAGTGCAGATCTTTCTTTTACTCTGCGTCTACATATGCAATAGAAATAGAAATAGAAATATTTATTGCAAGTGTAGACGCTTTATGGTTATTGCTTGCAATAGTTGAACAATATATTGCTGCAATATATTGTAGCAATATTTTTGAATTTTGACAGAATCAAAATGGCGGAATCTGAAATATTTATGTTGATGGTAGACGGTAGTTACGTATTGTTTTATAATTTTGACTAATAATAAAAAACAGTACACATATTTGTTCAAATTAAAAAAAATTAAATTTATTAATTAAGAATAATACTATATAGTTTTTTAAAATATAATAGTTTGTATGTAATTTTTCAAGTTAAATAATAAAAAAAAGTACAGATATATTTATTTTTGTTTAAATGAAAGAAAATTTAAAATTAATTAAGAATAAAACTATCTATAGTTCTTTAAAATAAAATAGTTTGTGTGCTTTATTTTCTTATTCCAATATGAGTGAATTCAGTTCTCAAGAAACATTGGACTTGATAGAATTGTGGAGGAAGAAACAATGTTTATGAGATATGAATAGCAATCTCTACAAGAGAACTGATCTAAAACAGAGAGCTTGGGAAGAAATTGCTGATCATTTTAATTCAAATATTGAAGCAATAAAAAAGAAAATAAGGTCCATAAGAAATGCTTATGTATTTAAATTAAAAAAAGTAAAAGCTTCCCAAAAATCAGGATCTTCTGGTGATGTTTACTCTCCTAAACTATTTTATTTTAAAGAACTAGATAGTTTTTTACGGAGCAGTGTTTCCATGAGAAAAACCACGGAAAATACTGAAGATGTAAATATCAAAATATTTAAGTATACATAATTTAAAAAAAAATTTAATAATAAAAATTTTATTAGCTGGTTATTTCTACTAATATCGATGAAGCGGAAGAGGCTAAAGAAATGAACATTTCATTTACGGAAGACGTAGAAAGTTTACCGTCTTCAAAAAAAAAACGTGTGCAAAACCCTAGATCATCAAAAAAATGGAATCCAAATAAATATGAAGACGCTGTAGCAGCAATCGTAAAAAACTGTAAACCCAAATCAAATGACGACGACGATTTATTTTTGTCATTTGCTAAGAGTATTGCACAGCAAATAAAATTACTTGAACCTCTCGAGTGCAACCAAACAATGTGCGATGTACAGGTTCTAGTATCGAAGGCCGTCCAAGCAAGTATTGAAAAAAAAAGTCAATCTGCATCTACAAGTTGCGAGTCTATATTTACAACATCATCATCATCATCGTATTCTCAAAGACACAATATTTTGAATGAAGCTTTAAGTAGTGCAGATATAAATTTTGAATTAAATGAATACAATTTTGAATTAAATGAATAGTAATTAAAGTTTACTAATATAATTTATAACTTTTGCATTACTTTTTTCTATTACTTTCTAAACGTTCAAGAATACACAAACTTTTTAGGTTCCTTTAGAAAAATATAGAAAACAGCAGAAAATTCGTTAGCCCAAAAATCTTGAAAGAGAAAATAAAACTTCAAATGTTTATGGTGGTTGTTTTCGATTTATTTTATTCCGTTGAAATGAAACATTTCCTTCTTTAACAAAATAATCAGATAATTTTGTTTGAATACTTTTACCTAATTTATATGCATTTGCACGCTGTGGAGCAATTGGTGTAATGTGAGGTGAGATAGTTTCTTCTACCACTTCATTAGGATCAGCAGGTTTTGTTTGCTTTTGAGTTAAAAAATTGTGTAATACACAATAGACATCTGCACAATTGTATTCAAAAGCGCTTTCAAATCATTCTATAATAAGTAAAACTTTTCATATTCGGTTTTGAAAGCTTTCAAACCAAATGCATTCATTACAAATGATTATAGAATAGAGTAAATGAAATACAAAATTATTGTAGAATAGAATGAATATGTATTTGATTTATTATGTGTACCCGAAAATAGAATATTTATACTATTTGTATTTATATACCGAGTACACCAAATATAATAAAAATATTTATAGTATTTGTTTTAATATACCGAGTTCACCAAATATAATAAAAAAAATTTTAATATGTACTACGTATAACCAGTATGTATTATATCGATGAGTAATATGTAGCTTTGTTTGTTTTATCACTGCTTTGTTTGTTTTTTTATCTTCTTTTTGTTTTTTTTTTTTCTTTTTCTTTGTCATTATATTTAGAGTACTCGGTATACTTGGTATATTTTAAAATGTTTTGAAGTATTCAAATTTGATTTTCAAAACATCAAAGTATTTGTTAAAAAAAAAGCTTTTCAATATTTGTATTTGAAATACAACGAATAGAATAAATATAGTTAAGTTGTAGTTTGAGTATACACACTATTTAAATCGTTTTGAACGAATGGATAGAATTAGAATACAGTATTTAAATACATTTGATAATTTTTATAAAGGAATATATTTGTGCAGATCTCTAATACACAACAAGCTTTAACTACAACATCACATGTTTCAGGCAATACCTCAATAGGTCTATAAAATATTCGGAACCTGTTAGATAATCTTCCAAATGCCATTTCGACTATCATTCTTGCACGACTTATTCGATAATTATAAATCTCTTGCTTAATCGATAATTTGATGTTTCTATTGAACGGCTTCATTAAATTTTTATTTAAAGGGAATGCATCATCCCCTATAAAAAAATAAGGAATTTCTCCTAACCTTTTTGATAATTCCTCTGGTTTTGGTATGTTGAGATCTCCATTTTCTAATCTTCTATTTATGAAACTACTTTCAAAAATGTCACTATCTGATGTTTTTCCATTAGCTCCAACGTTAATGTACCGAAAAAAACCATGCGCATCAACTAGTGCAAAAAGTACGATACTAAAAAACCCTTTATAATTATAAAAAGCCGATCCTGAATGCGCTGGTGCGATTATTAGAATGTGTTTTCCATCCAAAGCTCCTAATACATGAGGAAAGTTCCAAATATTTTTGAAATCTGTAGCAATTTCGTGCCACTCATTTTCAGTGTTTGGAATCTAAAAACAAAAAGAAATTAATGTAAAGATACTTTAGTAAAAATAATTGAAATTATTACTTTCATATATTTAGGTTGCAAAACATCGTAAATAGCAGTTAAAACTTCTGGTACAAATTTGCTAATAGTTTTCCTTGAAATTCGAGAAAGATATTCAAGTGATCTGTATGAATCACCTGATGCGATAAACCTTAAAGTGACAGCTAAACGTACTTTTGATGGAATGGAATGCCTAAAAGAAGTGTCTTTCTTTCCAATAATTGGATCAACCTACAAATTTATTTATTACAAATTGATAACATCAAATATCAGAAAATTTACTTACTAATGAAAGCAGCTCTTCAAATTTATCATTTGATAATCTTCCAAAGTTATTATACTCCGTTTCTGAGAATAATAAATCATCGAGAACGTTGTGAATACTATCATATTTTTCCCTCTTAATTAAAAAAGGATTAACCCAATATTTTCTTTTTCTTTTTTTGTTTTCTTTATTTTCAGCTTTTTCTAACTCTTCTAATGATTCTATGCATTTTATTAAAGAAACTATTTCATTCATTATAACAAAAAATTTTTTTAATTACTAAACAAAAAAATTATTATTTGATCCAAAAAAATTTTTTAATAACAAAAAAAAATTAAATTTCATCCGTTTGTGATTTTGAATTTAATTCTACAATTTTTGACAGAATTATGGCATGCAATAGAAATATAAAGTTCCCCACACAAGAAATATTATTTCTATTTCTATTTTTATTGCAGGTTTTATTGCATATGTAGACGCTCTGTAAGAAACAAAATTTAATTTAAAAAAAACATTACTTAAAAAATCAAAATAAAAAGTTAAGGCAAAAATTAAAAAAAGAAAAACTGGATTTATCTTTATGTAGCATTATTAATAGGAAGTTTCAATTGCGTAACTAAGCCAAACAATTTTTAAAAATGAATTTTAAAAGTGTTAGCAAATGGTCCGAAAATGAAAAAAACGTAACAATAAATATTCATTTTAATTCACCAAAAGGGTTATAAATTTTTGAGAAATGAAGTAAAGCTTAATTTTCTCCATTTTAGTTCCCTTAATAGATTGATCCCCATCAAACATCTAAATATAGGTCTTAACGATAAAAATATAAATGAGTTAAGCATTATATTCTCAGAAAAAGATTTAATTGAAAGGTTGGCTGTATTGGTATTCGATGAAATAGCCATTAGAAGGCTATACTATAATAGTGCACTGGATGAAATTAGTGGGTTTTTTGATTATGGTTCCGACAAAACAAAGGACATCGTAAAATACATACATATGTGTATACATTTTATAATGTGTATTTACATATTTAAAGGGTTTTTTATGCCGAATGGAATATGAATTTTGAAAGCTTATTTATATACTTTTCTATAATATATTTTACCCGGCTTAGAATTCTAAATTAAATAATAAAATAATAAAACAAATTTTCAATAAGATAAACAAAAATTTTTATTTATATTTTTTTAGTAGATAAAAACCTAAAAATTATAAAAAAATTTTACATACCTATTTTAAACTAACGAAAATTTAAAATACATAGGTACATTAGAAGACAATTTATGGAATTATTTTCTAACGATTTGAAAGATTTGGATTGGGAAGAATAATGCAAGTAAAAAAATATAATTCAAAAAAAAGAAATTTCATTCTTCTTTTTCTATCAATAATATTTTTTTTAAAAAAATATACGCAAACTACATATATGCATGATACAGCGATTGATATGATATACATACATCTAAAAAAAAAAAACAAAAAACAGAAAACAAAAAAGAGAAGAAATATATAAAAATGCTCTATGATTGACATACAAACAAAAAAATAAAAAAAACTAAAAATTAAAAAAAAAATAAACGGAAATACGACCAAGTTGAATTTACGAAATAAAAAAACTTGTCTAACTTTTTAGTTCTACGTGAATACTCTATGTATATGATTTCTTTATGGCAGAACATAAAAGTTAGACAAATTTTTTTATTTCGTAAAATCACCTTGATCGTATTTTAGTTTATTTTTATTTTAATTTTTTGTTTTTTTTATTGTTTTGTTTGTGTGTCAATCGATGTATGTACATTTGTATATATTTCTATTAAATATATTACTTAATTTATTTTAGTAATTTATAAAAGAATTTCTTTATTTTTACAATGAAAATGTAAGGTTTTTATTAAACTATATAAATAGAAGTATAAATGGAATATAACCATTAAAGTAAAAAGTTAGCAGCTTTTATTTGAGTCATCATACTTCTTTAATTGGTGTTAGAATCTCAGTTATATCATTAACAGTGATATGTCTCTTTTGGCCTTCAATTAAAAGAATAAGGATGTGTACATCTAAAATTAGTTCGAAACTAATTGTAATTTATCGCTTCATATTCAAGACACATTAAAGAATCAATCCTTTTTGAATGCAAATCAAATGTGATATTTAACTACAGCCCTAGATTGATCAGTTTAAAATTCCTTGATATCATTCATGATAAAACCTGATTAATAAAATAACAGTAAAGATTATACTAGTACATATTTATACTATTATATTAGAGAAGTTTATAATTACAATAACAGGGAAAATTAAAGCAATTTCTACATCGAAAAGAATTGAAGTGAGAAGGGCAGACGAGAAGAGGATTTCGAATCAAAACCATATTCGAAAGGGGAACTTTTTTCTCGGTCAATAATGGATTTTTTTAAATAAGATTGATGTTAATATTATTACTATTCTAGAAATAATAATATAAAAATTAAATGAATTATCTATACTATTTTAATAATAGACCTTATGGTTGGAAGTCATATATACTTTATACTACATAAATAATAATTATCCTCCTCATTAATAAATTGAAACATAGAGAAATAGTCATACAACATCAACAAAGTTTCAGTATCAAGCAGCAGCTTCAAACCCGAAATGGTGATTGCTTGAAAAGTGTTTTCTTAAATGTCGGGTCAAACTAACAATTAGAAAGCTGGTTCCAATTAAAAAATGAAGTCTATGGAATCCTGTTGCTATGTAGAATGTTGAGGTATAAATAGAATCAGCAATAATAAAAGGAGCTCAGTATCCTCATAGGCTTTGTAAGATAGAAAAATAAATCCCTAGGAGTACAGTGAAAAATAGTTCTTGACTAGTTTAAGAATGGTTTCCTTCCATTAATCTGTGATGAGCTCATGTAACAGTTACTCCAAAGGCCAGTAAAATAGCGGTATTTAAAAGGGGAACTAGAAAGGGATTAAGGGGTATTGCTGGATACAGACTACTATTGAAAAATGCTCAAAAAGAAGAAACAAAGAAGAATACTACTGATACAATAAATAAGATTATGCCTCATCGTAACCCAATTAATACAGGGTATGAATGTAATCCTTGAAAGGTACCTTCACGAGAAATGTCTCGTCATCATTGATATATAGTTAAAATAGTAATAACTGTTCCTAAAATAAGTAGAGATGGATCAAATTGATGGAATCATTTAACTAAGCCAGAGACTATAGTTATAGCGCCGATTGCTACTGTTAAAGGTCATGGGCTATAATCTACTAAATGGAATGGATGATTAGAATGGGTTGACATTAATTTACTTTTCTAGAGTATAAAGTTTTAAGAACGGCAAATATATAACATTGAATCATTTCTCCTGCTGATTCTAGCACTCATAAGGCAATTTGGTTGTTTACTATGAAAGAAGCTAACACTTTGAATGCAAAAGAATTACCATCAATTCTTAATTAATGAAAATTTTCAATATTATAAACTTAAAAGTTTTTAATCTTTAAAAGAACTGTTTTTATACCAGCAATTTACCTTTATATTAAAATAGAAACAAATTCCCAAGATCTTCCTTCAATTTTTTATTTTCAACATTTTAGGAGGCTAGTACAACTAGTGAGTGCAATACCGGAGTGAAAAATTAATACCGGTATTTCGGTATTGAAAAATTTGATACCGGAATCCCGGTATTCAATACCGGATCCAAAAAGTAAAAAAAAACACCTAATATAAAAAAAATCTATACGGTTTATTTTTAAGTAAAAAATTAATAAAAAACAATTCATTCTTTAATAATTAACTAGTAGATTAAAAGTAGATTCTTTATTAATAAAACATAGTAGATTTTATTTTAGATAATAGATTTTTGTATACAACTCTTTAGCATATAAAATCGTTCTAACATGGAAAATAAACTATTCCAGCGTGTTTTACAATCTAAAAATAATACCAGTTCCTTACCAAATTCAGCTTTGACATAATGTTGCAATACTTTATCGTTCTTTGTTGGAGAAAGACGAAATATTTTTACAATTTTTCGCACCTTTTTAATTAGTGGAGCCAGCTCATAATGATTTATTTCTAATATATCATTTTGCTACAATTCAATTCAATATCTTCATCAAATCAATATCTTCATCTTCAAATTCATCCCCTGATTCACCATTAGATTCCCAGTTTGTATCTGATTCCAGTTCAACTTCATTTTCGATATTAGCTACATTTTCAAACGCTGTTGATTTTTTATAAAAAATTTTTATTACAGCTAAATGAATGTCGTGAACAAAACATAATTGTTGGTCAGCACTGATAAGTGTGCCAACTTTCTTCATAACAGCTGCACCGTCCGTTGTTATGCATACAATGTCATTTTTAATGATAGACCAAACTCTTTTAATTTAGTATCTTCTTCAACTTCTACACATTTAGTTGCTGGTACACTTCCAAACATTCTAATTAATCCCAAGTTCCATACTTTATTTTCCGAATGAATATTTATATTCATGTATCGGTGGTTTTTAACAGAAGACCACTCGTCGAAGGTCAAGCTAAATCCTATTTTATTTTTCTTCTGCTCTGCAAGTGCTTTAACAAATAAATATCTAATCTGGTTACTGTGATCAATAATAATTTTATGAATAGTGTTTACAGATTTCGGAAGCTCGCCTATACGCTATCGCTTGTATTGCCTTTCGAAGATCTTCTGATGTAATAAATATTTTAAATGGTAAACCATCATAAGCACACATTCTATAGATAATACAACGCTAATACATAATTATTCGTAGTTTTAAAATATTTTGTTATAGTTTTAGGTGGACCTTCTACACTTGGTTCAGCGTCGGCACTAGTAGTAGGAACGGGAACATCTCTCTTAAGAGTATCAATATTGTGAATGGTTTTCATATGAATATGAAGGCCACTTTTTGATCCACCACTTGTTTTTATTACTTTGCAACAATTTTTGCATTTTGTGTGACCACCTTCTTTCTTTTCATTTAAAAAATACTGCCAAATCGAAGATTTGTCGTCGTCTTTCATATGTTTTACAACTTGTAAATTTTCCATTTATAATTAAAATTATTTATATTTTTAGTCTTTATCTTAATTGATTATAAAATTTCTTACCTATACTCCAATATTTTTATAGTATATTGTATTTTGTATATCGTAAACAATTCACAATATCTTGTATTAATCGTTGTAGCTCTTTTATTAGTTAATTTTCAACTCTGTTATAACGTAATTTTTTTTTATTCTAAGGGTATGTTTTAAACATAGATAAAGTACACTTTACCAGTTTACCACTTTACCGTTCACTTTTCGAAAGCAGAATAAATTTGAAATTGAAGGCGATGAATTTGAAATTTAGCACTATTATTGCACAATCCCAAAGCCTTCTCATATTATTTTATATTTTTGTTAATATTTTTTCAAAATATTTAGTTTTTTTTTTCTGATAACTAAGAAATTAATACCGAAATATCGCGGTATTAATTCTTTAATACCGGTACTGAATACCGCAAATATGCTCCCGAGATCCCGGTTTCCGAGATCCCGGGATCCCGGTATTGCACTCCCTAAGTACAACTTTAATAAAAGTATACTAGTATAATAAAAAAAAAAATTTTTTTTTTACTTTATTTTATTTTATACTTTTTAGTTTTATTTCAATTTATTTACACAATTACGAGTATTTATATAAAATTTAATTTGACAAGTTCCAAGTTGAATCCAATTCATTAAAAGTTATAATAGGTTTATCTATTAACTAAACATAAATTATTAAAATATACCCTGCAGTAATTGTATCTAAATTAATTTAAATTTTATTAACAGAAGACAAATATTATTTAAAAGCATTATAAGTACCTTCTTGATAAAGTCTTTATCTAACTATCTAGTTTTTTAAACAAAACGTAAACAAAATTGTTTTATATTTATTATGTTTCTTTAAGTCTGAATGCATTTTTCCACTTCGTACATATATGTATGTTTGTAAATGTTTCACGTGTAGTGTAACGGATACATATCTGTGGCAATATAAAAGAACATCTTAATTTGACATAATAGCTTAATTTTCTGGATATTCTTATGTCACAAATAATCATTTGCTTAAATTCAACATAATAGCTTATGTATATCTAAAACAAAAAAAAAATCTAAATTTTTTTGTTCTATGATTTTGATAGAAAAACTTAATTTATGTTAAGATCTTATGTAAAAATATATTTACAATTTTAAATTTTCTTAAGTTAACATAAGATATTTTGTTAAAATTTAAAAATGAAATTGGTAATAAAAATAATTTTTCCAAACTATCTTAATTCAAAATAATCTAGTATGATAAAATTTTTAAATTTTTATACTGCAACTTATGTTGACATTAGTTGAATTTTTCGTGTGCATAAACAATCAATAATAATACTTAAATTCTTAAGAATTACAAATATAAAAATTATTAAATAAAGAATTGTTATCTTAATTACAAAATCTAATAAAGATAAAAAAGTTTCATAACTTGTTAATAATATTGAAATTAACGCAAAAAATGGATAGAGTTCGTAAAATATTGGATATGGCAAAAAAAAAAAATTTAGAACGACTTTTGGAACATCAGAAAAATGAAAGTAACGGTATGTCAGAATGTATAAAAAAAAATTGGTTGAATCTTATTTATTACCTAGACTTTTTAACTATAGCGTCCAAAGAAGTTGGAAAAAATGTAGAACGACTTTTGAAACTTAAGAAAAATGAAAATAACTGTATGTTAGAATGAATAAAAAAAAATTGGTTAAACCTTATTTATTAACTAGACTCTTTAACTATAGCGTCCAAAGAAGTTGAATTTAGTGTTGTTGATAAAACACAAAATGAAGCAACTCTAAATGTCGTTGAAGGGGTCAGTTTTAACGAATTAGCTGATAGTAATATAAACTGTGAAGACAACAGTTCAGACATTCCAGAAAATATCGCAGAAGAAATAGACTTTGATAATACAATTTCTGATCCAACTTATAACGCATTTCTTCATTTTGATAAAAATTATAATTTTGATTCTAGTAATTCCTCATATTGTTCGTCAACAACAAGAAAAACAGCTCGAAATCTAGAAAAAAATTTATGTGAAAATATTGTACAGATTGAACCGGAAAACAAAAAGCTAAGGAAAGAAAAACGGAATTGTGGGAAAAGCTACATAAACACAGCTGGTAAAATTGTAGTGGAAAGAAAAGTACGAGAATTGGAAAATTGTAGAAACAAATGTAACGAGAAGATTACTTCAGAGCAACAACAAATAATTTTTAAACAATATTGGGAACTTGGCTCGTATAATCGTAGGCTAGCTTATCTTTCGGGATTAATATTAATTGAAGACACTAAAATGCAACGCAAAAACAAAAGTACAACAAATCCTAGGAAAAGGAGTCACACATATAAATACTTTGTAGAATTAAATGGTAAAAGAATTGGAGTGTGTCAAAAATGTTTCAGATACACTTTTTCTGAAACTGAGCAATTTATATAAACCGTTGTTAAAAAAAAACTTGCAAATGAAGGTCCGTTAAACATTACCGATTTTCGAGGAAAACACCCAGGGCCTAAGAAAATATCTACTGAAAAAGAAAAGGGTATTATAAATTTTATCAACTGCTTTCCATCTTACGAGTCACACTATACAAGAAGGGACACTTCCAAAAGATATTTGTCACAGGATTTATCTATTGCAGAACTACACCGATTATATTGCGAAAAATTTGGTCTTTCTATTTCGCTTCCCAAATTTAGCCAAATATTTAATACCCTTAATTTGAAATTTAAAAAACCTAAGGTAGACACCTGTCACAAATGTGATATATTTAAAATGAAACTTGACATTGCAAATGAGGAAGAAAAACCAACAATAAAAGATGAACAATCGAAACATCACATAAATGCTGAATACGCATATGAATCCAAAAATAAAAATAAAGAGTGTGCTAAGTTAGATTCTACTCTTAAAGTTTTTACTTTCGATCTTCAACAGTGTTTGCCGACACCATTTCTAAAATCATCTGTTTCATTTTATAAACAGCCCCTTTGGACGTTCAACCTTACGGTACATGATTGCGATACTAATGAACCTATTTGTTACATGTGGCACGAAGGATTAGCTAATCGAGGAGGGAATGAGATTTCATCGTGTATTTATAGTCACTTACAGAATATATCAACCCTAGTTAAACACATAATATTCTATAGCGACTCGTGCCCTGGGCAAAATAAGAATTCGATAATTTCAACAATGTTTGAAACATATATGCTATTGGAAACTAATTTGGAAATTATAGATCACAAATTTCTTGAACCTGGTCATACTCATATGGAGTGTGACATAGATCACGGTATGATTGAAAAAAAGAAGAAAAAAACGGTGACCGGATAAAACAGAACAAGATAAAACAGAACATGATAAAACAGAACAAGATAAAGCAGAACATGATAAAAAAGAACAGGATAAAACAGAACGATGATAAAACAGAACAATGATAAAACAGAACAATGATAAAACAGAACAGGGATAAAACAGAACAGTAATAAAACAGATTTTATTATTTTTAACTAAAAAGGCACGAATTAAATTTTATTAAAATTGTTTTATTATTTAATAAAAAGTGTTTATTATATTATATTTATACGTAATATATGAAATATATTATATATATTTTTTTAAATATTTTGGGCATAAATATATTTAAATAAAAAAAATTATAAGTACTTGCTAACAAAGGGGTTATAAGTGTACCTGGTAAACAAATGGGTTTTTTAATTTGAAGTTTTTGGACGAACGTTTTTTGTGTAAGTTTAATTTATATATAAATTCTAAAACTTTAAATTAAAACAATTATGAACAATTAAAGTTATTTTAAACTATTAAAATGTAATTTAAATAAATATATAATTATAAAATAACAAAAAAAAAAACAAACTATAATTAAAAACAAAACATAAATAAGTTTTAATTAAAAAAATTATTTAAAAAAAAAATAAAATAAACTATTAAATAACAAAAATATAAAATAACAAAAAAAAAATATAATTAAAAACAAAACATAAATAAGTTTTAATTAAAAAAATTATTTAAAAAAAAAATAAAATAAACTATTAAATAACAAAAATATAAAATAACAAAAAAAAAAAAACAAAATTTTAAACTATTTTTACAAGAGAAATATAAATTTTAATATACAAAAAAAAAAGTGTTATACATTTTAGTAAATTAAATTTGTCTTCGTTAATTATAATAATAGAAAAAAATGGCTTCAATCAATAAATTATTATGCAATCAATTTATTTTATTTTATTTTTGGTCAGAGGTGCACAAATTTTTATTATAAAAAAAGACGAAAAATAATGTAATAAACAATTGAGTACATTTTTAAAAGATTATTGCAAACATTTTCGTAAAATATTTATATCAAGTAAGTTTCGTATTATTTTAAATAGATTAAATATATTTAAAAAAAATCCGACTCCTAAACCTTAATTTGTAAATGGGGTTTAAAACTGAAGTCCAATAATTACTAAACATGCCCGTCACGATATACACCAATTTTGATTTAATGATTATTTTGAACCAACAGGTAGAGGTAAAATTAAATGAAAATAATGATTGCATTTTACAGAGGCATTTATTAGGTAAACTTACACAAAAAACGTTCGTCCAAAAACTTCAAATTAAAAAACCCATTTGTTTACCAGGTACACTTATAACCCCTTTGTTAGCAAGTACTTATAATTTTTTTTATTTAAATATATTTATGCGCAAAATATTTAAAAAACAAGTAAAGCAACAGTCAGTCGGTGCAACCGACTTAGAAATACCCTACACCTATTTGGTTCAAATTTAAGGACATATTCATAAGTCATTTTAACACCATAAAAGCTGCTATTAATTTGATCGTAAGACATAGAGAACCAAATTAACTTTATAATACTAAAAACATTTTCTAATTACACTATCTATTAAAAAATATTACAAATTCTTACTAATTTATCTATTTAAAAATATTAAAAAACAAACAAACTTGAAATAAATGAAAATATATTTATTCCAATTCAATTACAAAATGAAAAAATTCTAATTATTAAATTTTGTGATAAAAAGATAATCAAAGCATAATATATTTAATAATCCAAATTTTTAAAAATTGCAATTATTTTAAATGTTTAGTTTATATGCCTAATAGAAAAGCTTATAAACGCAAAATATGCAATAAAAGTATTTCTAAAATACAATTACAAATTTACACCTTTTCATATAATCCATTTAAATATAAAAATAAATTTTACATAAATGCAGCAAGTACCTTTGAACATAACTGAACCACTACAATTAAGTCTAAATTTCGGGGACACATAGGAAATAGGAAATATATTCTTTGGCTTCGAAATTAAACTCGATCAGAACCAATTCCCATGGTACTTTCATTCCTAGTAACTTAGTGTTAAATTTCATCAAAATACCGGCATTATTTTTTGAGTTATGGTGTTTTTAAGATATATGTTTGCTAGTCCTTGAAGTCCTTGAACCATGGTACGATTTCGCCCATATGCAGTCCCGTCATACTTTCAATACTAGTTTAAATGAATTTGAAAGAATCGGTGGAGATCCACTGGTTTTCCATCAAACTCCGGGATCATTTTCATTGCTTGGCCTAAATCAAATTTACTTTCAGAGGTATTCTCTTGAGTAATTGGATTGTCGTTTGTAATTGGATTGTTTTTCCCATTTTGAAATTTGTATTTATATTTTGTTGGACTGTTAAAACTTTGGGTATTTGTCTACTTAAGTTTATGTTCATATATTTTAGCATAAATTAAGGGAAAACATCCTTTCTTCCTTTTTTTTTAGCTCTGTTTTGATTTATGCTCTTTTCATTTCGTATCACTTCTCCAGACTCTGATGAAACATTAAGGGAAAAGGTTGTTTTCCAGGCAAGTAAGAAAGAAAACTTGTTCTCCTTTGTTACTTGCCTGGAAAAAATTTGTCAAATATTTATACAAGAAATAAGGGAAGAAGTACTTCTCAGGTTGTTTGCCCAGAGAAGGAGAGCATATATAAAAATAAATTTATTTAGATTTTGATTAAAAAGAAGAGAAAAATGGGAACTTAGCAATCTATATATATATATATATATATATATATTTTATTTTATAAATACAAAATTTTTTTTTTTTAATTACACAAATTTAGGAATTAACTAAATTGGCTTCTTTATTTTTAAGAAAGAAATTGAACTTTTATAACTTAAAATTAAAAATTTGTTTTATTATTTTACTCGCTTACTTGTTAACGGAGGTGTTCTGCTGAAAACTGCTGTATTTTTGTATGTTGTACTTTTGGATGCCGCTGGTAACTGATGTTATTTGATTTTATTGAGCTGATGTTATCACTTTACAAATTTATATAGTTGTTTTTATACCCTACGCCTATGAAATAGGAAAAGGGTATATTAACTTTGGTATGGTGTTTGTAACCACCTAAAGGAAGCGAGCTAGATATAGAAAAGTATATATATTAGTGATCAGCGTGACCTCCTGAGTCGATATAGCCGTCCGTAGGCACGATCACTAAAAAACTAATGGAACTATTTTGGTGAAATTTTAACTGTAGGCTACTAAGACTTAAAGTACCGCGTTGATTGCATATGGGTGAAATCGGCCCATGGGTTCGGATTCTGGACCTTTGAATTGATCTAAGGGCCAAGGAACATATAAAAAAAATAAGGATAATCCAAGAACTAATGGCATTACAATCATGAATTTTTAGAAGCAGGTTACCAGTAATAAGACTATGACGGGGACTGCGTACGAACGAGTTCGGAGTTTTCCTAGAAGTTTTTGATCGAATTTAGGCCAAACAAGCATAATTCCAAAACCAATGAAGATAAAACATTCAAATTTGGTATCAGCGTGCCTCTTCCTATTTCCTTAGAGTCCTGGAAATTTAGGACCAATTGGAGTAGTGGGTCGGGGACCATCTACACAGTTCTGAAGACCTTAAAGCATATCATTGAAATTATTGAAAAAAATAGCTTAAAATTTATATAGTACGTTCCAATTGTATACAAGGGATCAAAAGTATTGAAAGAATGGCGCGGACTGCAGGTGAAATCTGACCATGGGTTCGGATCCTGAAATTTTTTCATCGAATTTAAGTCAAACGAGCATGATTCAGAATTCAAAGAAGATAAAACCTCCAAATTCGGTATCAGGGTGTCCCTTTCTATTCCTATAGTGTCCTTCAAAATTGGAACTAATTGAAATAGTGGGTCGGGGACTATTTACATAGTTTCGAAGACCTTAAAGTATATTTTCGAAAATAATAGAGATAGTAACTTCAAAAAAATGTAGAAGCTGTACACGGGACTAAATCATTCAACAGTAAATGCACTACAGCTTAAAATCCTGAAAAGGAGTAAATGCTGCGTGTGTGTAAAATTTTATTGAATTGGGAAAAAGTTTTAAATATGTAATTTTGTAATTGCATTTCACGAATCCATTTATCTCAATTTAATTTGTTGTTTAATATTTTAAATAGATAAGTTAGTAAGAATTTTTAATATTTTTAGTATTATAAAAAAAAGTTAGCCATGTCTTACGATCAAACTAATAAAAGCTTTTATGATTTTAAATTGACTTCCCATTAAATTTGAACCAAATAGGTGTAGGGTATTTCTAAGTCGGTTGCACTGACTGTTTCTTTACTTGTTTTGTCTATTTTTTCTTAATTGTAGTTTTTTTTTACTAGTTTGTTTTTTACTTGTTTTTTTATTATTAAATAAAAATTTTTGTTTTTTTAAAATAAAATAAAAGAATGCCAAGCAATCCAGATTTAAGTAATACACTTGGGCCAAAAGATATCATTTTAATTTTGATCAATGTGCATTGCACATTTTAAATGTTATAATTTGTACTTTCTATTTTTATATTGAAAAATAAATAAACTGACCTGTTCCAATTTAAAATATAATAAATTTATTTGTTAAGAAATTTACTATATGCTTAACATTAATCATAATATTATATGTTATATTTAACTGTGTTACTTAGGATCATATTTCAATAACAGAACAAGTTAATAAATGAATTAATGTTATTGAAATATGATTTGTGTTAATTACTTATAATTACTTTTAATTACGTTTAATCTGTTAATGCGAAAAGGTAAATTTAAATGATCATTACTTTCTAGTTGAATATATTTTATTGCTTCCAAAAAGAATTCCGAATTGAAAAATTTATGGGACATTTTTCTCAACTTTGATTCTTGCAAAGCATCTAAAAATTCTTCCTGTTGTGATAAAAGCTTATTAGCAGAGATTGATAGTATGTTGGCTGCTTCGTAAAATAAGTGAAGGGTATTTTTAAAACCCTTGTAAAAATTTAGGTTTTCGGTAAGGTCAGTTAGATTATCGTTTATTATATTGAAATTGCAATTTAATTTTTCTTGGGTTTCATTAAAGGTTTTAAATAGACTGTTAATAACAGATGTATGTATTTCCAAATGTGGTACCAATTTGTTATTTTCGATATTCTGTAGTGCCAAACCAATACGTTCAGCATCCTCAGAATCCATAACACCAAATAAAATTTTTTGGGTTTGCCTAGACCGTTAAATAGTGATCTTTTTCCTTTCGATTCATTATTTGATTTATGAAGTTGTTCAATTATTACATTATTTATTTTTATTTCATTAAATAATTTTAACGTTAATGTTAAAGTAATTTTACAACGGTCCAAAGGAAATAGTGTAAATGTTTTGTTCCAAAGACCTTTTAGCTTGTTGATATTAGATTCTATAGTTAATGTGTCTTGATCGAAAGATGTGTGATTCAGGAACAATAGGAATTTCCAACTAGTCAAGAAATTTTGTAATTTTCCAATGTGTTCAGAATAAATACCTGGTTCAGAGATTGTTGTATGCTCGCCGATACATAGCGATGGAATTAATAACAAGATTGTTAGAATCATTATTGAGCAGCAAAATATTTTCTGAAAAAAAAATTAGTACATTAGGAAAAAACATAAATGATTTATGTAATATAAGGTTTTAGTAAATTTTTATTTAATTTTCTTTCGTCCAATTTTAATAATAGAGTTAACGGGTGATTATACTTCAATTATTTCATATGGGCCTTTATAAGGTTGGGTAAGTTTTTATTAGTCCTATGTCTAATTTCTAATAGAATTTTATCGCCTACATAAAATTTAAACCTCTTAGTCTTTTGGTCATATTGAAATTTTGAATTCTCTTTGAATGATTTTTCAACTCAGTTACGTAATTGTCATTATTATATATTGGTTCTGAAACTCGAGTTAACGACGAAGAAATTTCTGCTTGAAATCCAAATAGTACTTCATAAGGTGACAATCCGGTCGCCATATGTGGTTTCGTATTATAGCTAAATAAATAATATTCTAGAAAGGTGTCCAAGCCTAGAGTACGGTCAAGTGCTCCATTTGACTCAGGATGGTAGGGACTTGTTTGGATTTTCTTTATTTTCAATAGTTCACAAGTATTTTAAAAAAATTCGTTTAAAAAATTTGAATCTTGATCGGTAAGTAATATTTTTGGTATTCCAAATACGCATACGCACATAAAAATAGGATATGATGGATGCTTCTATATTTGGAATAGGTATAGCTTGAATAAAGCGCATTAAGTCATCTTGAGAAGTTAGAATATAAGAATTTCCATAATACGAGTTTTCAAAGAACCCACTATATATAGTGCAACTCTTTCGAAAGGTTTTTTAAACGTGTTCAATTATCATGGGCATTTTAATTTTTGAATATGTCTTTGAACGTTCGCTTCCATTTATATTTGGTTTAAAGTCTGTGAATTGTTCTAGCTATTCCTTGATGACCCGCCAAAGGTGCATCATGGTATTCATAAAGGATTTTCTTAATTTTTTCCGGTGTTGTAATTAGATATTCGTTAATTAGGTTTTGTGATTGATTATTGGTATTAAAATTTTTGTTAATTCTAGGTGAACTTTCACTTTTTACACTATCGGATGGTGCGTCATTATTTAAATTAGCTTTACTTCTTGCTACGACTTTTATTTCAACATTTTCAAATCGAGAGAGAGCGTCTGCACTTGTGTTCAGATATCCTGCTTTGTGTTTTACCGTAAAAGAGTATTCTTCTAGTTTTATTCGCCAGCGAAGAATTCTAGGAGTTGGGTCTTTTGGGTTAAATACCCAAACCAAAAGATTATCATTTGTTATAACTGTGAATTCTCGTTCATAAGCATAAGGACAGAAATGAGTCACAGCCCACACCATTGCCAGAGCTATTTTTTCTATAGTGGAGTAGTTCTTTTCTGGTTTATTCAGAACTCGACTAGCATATGCTATCGATAAGTTTAATTTTTTGAGGTTGCAATTTTGTAAAAAACTGCTCCTATTGCATTATTTTGTTATAAAAAAATGTTTAGAAAAATTTGGGTAGGTACTGTAAAATGGGTTGGAAGCTATTAGCTTCCTTTGATTTTTGAAAAGACTCTTCAACTAAAGCATCCTAAACAAATGGCACATCTTTGTTTAATGGTTAAGTTTCAATAAATTCCTATAGTAACCCGCCAATTTTAGGAAAGATTTCACTAGTTCAGGATCAGGTTTAACTCCTTTACCCGAAATTACATGCCCTAATTACATGCCCTAAATACAACTTTACACTTTTCGGGCTGTAATTTTAAGTTAGATTTTTCAAGACCTTTTAATACGTGTATTAATTTTTTATTATGGTCTTCTAAATTTTTGCCATCAAAAATAAGCAGGACATACTAGACAACGAATTCCTTGTAAACCGGTTAGAACTTTATTCATCAATCTTTGGAAAGCAAGAGGTGCATTACGTAGACCGAATAGCATACGGTTAAATTCGTAATGACCTTGGGCAGTACTAAAAGCTGTTTAAGACTTATCGGATTCCTTAACTTGTATTTAATGAAATCCATTTGCCAAGTCTAAGGTAGTCAAATAGTCGTACTTTATATGGTTCTGCTTTAACTTTATGGTTAATTACCGGAGTTACGGATAATAGGTCTCTGTTCAGGTATTCTATACATAAATTAATTATAAAAAATCCTTTCCTTCGAAATTTAAATGGTCTAGCTTTAGTTAGTTTTCTAGTAATTTTAGCCTATTTTCAATGATACTACTCGAATGATTTTCTTTTAAATAATACTAATTAAATATTTTTAGTGGTTTTAATTTATTTGGGATATGTTTTCCAATCTCAACAGAGTGTGTATTGGTATTTAAAATGCTAATATGAATATATCCTTCTGTGGTTTGTACAATTGGAGAAAAAATTCCTTTTTCATTCATCTCTTCAAGATTTAAATGAACTATCTAAAAATTCTCTTCTTTTAAGTTTGCAGGGTCGTATTTTTGCAGGGCCGTATTAATTTTTCTGTTCTAAGTGGAATAATCATTTTGTTTTCAATTATATCAAAATATAATGTATAGCTTACATTATTTAATTTTAAGATACCTTTATTATTTCTGCGGTACGGTATTTGTTTCTTAGGAAATTGATTTTTGAGAAATCTTCTCCAATTATTCCATCTTGTGGAATATGAAAATTTGAAGAATTTATATAAAATTTAATGGGAAAATGATGGTTATCAACCTTGAGTTGCAAAGTTGCCTTAAGTTTTAATATGTAAATACCGTTAATTTCGATAGTATCTAGTTCGACATATGTCCTATCATGTAATGAATGAACTTTTATTAAAGATACATTAGCCCCTGAATCTGTCAAAAATTTGCTTTTAATATTTTCAGTTCTTTCCAAAGTTAGAGCCAAATACTGGAGAAGTTTTTGTTATCATGTTTGTTAAAGAACACATATGAATAAAAGTCTTCATTTTTAGCACATTTTCAAAAAATTTTGTAAAAATGTGCCTATATAGTTTCACACTGTCCGTCTGTCCGCCTGTCCGTATGTTTACAAAAACTTTTACATCGTTTGAAATAAAGAAAACAAATATAACCCACGAGTAGGTATTACAAAAAAAACAATTTCGTAGAAGAATTTTTTTCTGTAGCTCCACCCGTTACGGAGCTGCAGCCCCCAAAGTTGCAAAAAGCCCTATATTCAAATTGTTATAACAAGAGTTCTATTAAATGTATTTTCAATCAGAAAACCTCAAAAGATAGCTGGTTTTATTAACTTTATAAATTTTTAAAAGGCAAATGTTTATGGTTGCCATACGATTCTAAAATTTATAATTATGCAAAACTCAATTTTTACACATATCTACAAATGGTAGGTCTTGAAATTTTGGGAGTAGTTAGATCCTCAGAAATAAGTAGAAGTCGGTTAACAAAATTTTTTTGTCACGTCCCTTGTTTAGCAGCTAAAAGGGCTCGAAAATAGGAATTTTGATATTTTTAAATACCTGTTCCAAATTTTTTTTTTGTGATTTACAAAATTGAAAGCTCTTTAATTATATTTCAACATGTGCCACAGGTTTTTCTTAGTTTTGAAGGGTGACGAAGCTACAGCCCCCGCAAATTCCAAAAAAGCTCTATATTTAAATTGGTATAATAAGAGTTCTGTTAGCTATATTTTCAATCTTATCAAGTTAGATCAAATTAGATCCATAGAAATGAGTATGAGTCGGTTAACAAAATTTTTTTGTCACGTCCCTATTATTAGGGGCTATTAGGACTTAAAAATTAAAAAATTTACTGTTTTTATAAGTAAGTAGTAACTTAGTCACCAACGTATATATTTCGTTAATTAAACGTTAACATTGAAGCTTCAACATTATATTCCGAAAAAAAACTCAGTACGAAACACTAATTTTGAAAATGTGCTTTTTAAAAACCCTTGGTTTTTTTCATCACTTGTTTTTAAATAGTTTTTGATTAGGGCTTTGTTTAAAATTTTTTTTTGAAATTAAACTTTGGTTTTTATATAAATTTTTATTTTTATTTGGTTTTTATATAAATTTTTATTTTTATTTGGATTTAAATTTCTTTTTAGATTTAGGTTTTGTTTTTTATTTTGATTTTAATTTCCGTTTTAATAAAACTTTTCTTTTAAATACAGATTTTCTTTTTGATTTTTTAGAAATTTCGATTGAGAATAATTATACTTTTTTTTATTTCAATTTGACCGCTTGGATTCTCTCTCTGGTTGGTCCATGCTGTGGATTGTTTCCCGAATCATTAGAATGTATATTCGTTTCTTTTTTTGAATTTGTTATATGCTAAACTTCGGCGCTCCTTCACCTTATGTCCGCGCTTTTTACAATAATTACAAATAATTTCTTTTATCACGGCTATACGTGGTTTTTGCTGATAATTAGTATTATTTATATTATTACTATTATTGCAGTTGGTACTAAAAGATTTATTAAATGGATGGTTGGTTCGTTTACAATTTTTTGTATTGTCCTTTGTAGACTTACAGTTACTGCAATATGTCTTTTGACCTGACTGTTGGTTATTTTTCGAGTTTATTTGGTTTAGTTTTTCCTCTTCAATAGCTATATCTATAGCATTGTAGAGGTCTTGTGGTCTTGCTGACCGAAGAATTACACGCAAAGGATTTTTAGAATTACACGCTTCTTCTAGAATTTCAGGTGTACTGGCTATATTCATTTCTTCTAATAATTTTTCAGCTCTTTCTGCATAAACTAAGACTAAATCCTTTTTCTTAAGCAAAAGAAAAAACTTAATTTTGAGTTATTTGTAATGACCTATATTTCTGAAAATGTGTCGTTCGTGCTAATTTCAATGGTTCCCATTCGGTATACTCCTTATATCTGAGAAACACATTGTACACTTCCTACTAGTTTTGATGTCTAGAAATTCCTTTTCGTCATTGTTTGTATTTTGTATTAGTGCATTTGAATTGTATTTCAAAGAATTTGAAAGAATCGGTGGAGATCCACTGGTTTTCCATCAAACTACGGGATCATTTTCATTGCTTAGCCTAAATCAAATTTACTTTCAGAGGTATTCTCTTGGGTAATTGGATTGTCTTTTATAATTGGATTGTTTTTCCCATTTTGAAATTTGTATTTATATTATGTTGGACAGTTAAAACTTTGGGTATTTGTCTACTTAAGTTTATGTTCATATATTTTAGCATAAATTAAGGGAAAACTTTCTTTCTTCCTTTTTTTTTTAGCTCTGTTTTGATTTATGCTCTTTTCATTTCATATCATTTCTCCAGACTCTGATGAAACATTAAGCGAAAAGGAAGTTTTCCAGGCAAGTAAGAAAGAAAACTTGTTCTCTTTTGTTACTTGCCTGGAAAAAATTTGTCAAATATTTATACAAGAAAAAGGGAAAAAGTACTTCTCAGGTTGTTTGCTCAGAAAAGGAGAGTATATATAAAAATAAATTTATTTAGATTTTGATTAAAAAGAAGAGAAAAATGGGAATTTAGCTATCAATCAAATCTATATATATATATATATTTTTTTTTTATAAATACAAAATTTTTTTTTTTTTTTTAATTACACAAATTTAGGAATTAACTAAATTGGCCTCTTTATTTTTAAGAAAGAAATTGAAATTTTATAACTTAAAATTAAAAATTTGTTTTATTATTTTTTTATTATTATAACGGAGGTGTTCTGCTGAAGACTGCTGTATTTTTGTATGTTGTACTTTTGGATGCCGCTGGTAACTGATGTTATTTGATTTTATTGAGCTGATGTTATCACTTTACAAATTTATATAGTTGTGTTTTTGTCTATTTTTCTTCACTTTACTACAGTGTAGTTTTTTTTTACTAGTTTGTTTTTTGTTTGGTTTTTTATTATTAAATTAAAATTTATTTTTTTAAATTCAATATTTTTTCTACTTTTTTAAAAAAAAATTATTAAATGTTTTAATCTAAATTTTTAAAGCAACCTAAATTAAAAAATTGTAATAATAATTATGAATTCATACCCGATATGGAAATTAATAATTGATCGTAATGAAACTGCAAAAATAGGATTCTTTCATTCTTCTTATGTTAATTTGAGAGTAGATGATGTCAAATTTTACAAATCAAGCGGTAATACATACAGATGTGCTAAATTTACTACGCTCAGAAGACTACGCTCACTTCAGCAAAAAAATTTAATATCACTATCAACTAGTTCATCTATTAATATTATACAAACAAATACATCAGCTGTAAATGAAAATACAACTGCAATAACTGATTGTGGTAGTCTATTAACATTCATAAACAACAATTCTAGTGGAAAAAAAACAATCACTCTTCAACAATTGTATACAGAAATTCTAAATCTTAAAAAAATTAACTTTGAATTTCTCAGCACGTTGGAACAAGTGAGAGAAGAGAATAAATTACTACATATAAGTGGTTTGGAGAAAAAAATTAATTGGTTAGAGCAAGACAGAATGCGTAATGTTATAGAAATACATGGTTTAAAAAATCTTAATAATGAAAATTCATATGAGATTACCAAAAAAATAATTTGTGAAGGTGTCAAGGTAAACATTACACCAGATGATATTGAAAAATGCTACGTAAAAAAATTTTAAATCAAAAAAAGAAATATCAAGAAGGCAATATGTGTACATTTTCACAATCATGAAGTAAAGAAAAGAATAATGAAGGCAAAATCTACTCTGAAAAAGAATTTAACAACAACATTATTTGGCGATAAGAAAATTAAAAAAGTTTACAATAATAATTACTTTACTAAATACACAATGGCATTATTTATGGAAGCAAAAAAAATTAAAGTATTTATGGTTTTCAAGTTCTAGAATTTTGATTAGAAAAACTGATGGTGGTAAGGTTTTTGTTTTAAGTTCAAGGGAATATTTATGCAATATTCAAAATATTAATTAATTTAATTCTGATATACATAAATTATTAATATAATTAAGTAGTTAAAATTAAAACACTTTACTACTTTCGTTTGTTCTTCCAAACTGAGCTTTTTTATTAATTTTTATCAAACATTTATTTAAAATTACAAAATAAAATTAAAACTAAAATTGCTAATTTAACAGATTTAATTATAATGAACGAAAAGGAAGGAAAGATAGTTATCGTATTACTTTATGTGATTTGTTAGTTTAAGTTTTTCTCACCGTTATTATATTTGAGTTATATTTAAGTTATTTTAAGGCTGTTAAACTTAGGTGATATTCAAGGCTAGTTAAAACAGTTGTTTAAGCGGTTATTTAATTCACACGTTTAAAACCCGTATATGACACTTCCCCTCCGAGATTCTTCAGTCCCGGAAGAATCCAGTTTTTTATTTTTTGGAATCTCAATTTTGTTTTTGACAACTATTTTTCCTTTTCTTTTGATAATACATACAAATAAAAATAATGTTAAAATTGATATTATCATAAGTATTGAGCTTATTGAAAAATCTTTTATATTATTTTTGTGTTTTCCTATTTTCAAAGCTTACAATATTTAAATTTTCTAATGTAACATTGTTTACAATTTTTGTCCAATTATAGTTAACATTGGGTAACCTAATATGCTCCTTATATTCTAATAAATTATTTACAAATTTTACATTTCTTATTTCTATACTACATTTTGCAATTTTTATAATGTTGTTTCCTTTAATAGTTACATCTAATTTAATACAATTTTGCTTAATATCAGTTATTTTTAAATTTTTTGTAATAATAAAACCGAAGTCTATTTCTTCTATAAATTCTTGATTATTTAGCCTAAATTTACAAGTATTATTTTTTGATAATATATTTCTAATACAGTAATTATCATGAAATTTTAATTTTTTTTCTTCTAAAATATTGTTATTTAAATTAAAAATGTTATTCTTTGATATTAAGATTTCTTCGTTATTAATTTCTAATTCTTCTTTTTTATTATTTGGAAATGGTAAAATTAATGCTTTGTTATACTCTGTTTGTGAAAATGATGGAATCAATATGGCAAAAATGATAATATTTTCTTTAAGTATTGTTGAGCTTTTAATATGGGATAATATATCTAAGGTTATATTATGGTCATTTATTTCTTCAGGAGTTAGGATATCATGAGCCAGTATGTTAAGTCTACTTAGAAGAATATTATCTTTAACTAATTCTATTTGTTTGTCTATTGTTAGAATATTTGAAAAAATTTCTAATACGAAGGGCTGTTTTTGAGTTTCTTCCGTTTTTCTATTCGAGTTCTTTACTTGTTCAAAAAATATTTTGAGCTTTTCTTGTTGTTCATTTATATGATTTTTAATTTTGTTAATTGATTCAATCATTTGCTGGTTAATTGTGATTTGTTTGTTAGATTCTTTTGTTATTTGTTGGACATTATTGTCTAGGTTGTTTAGATGGTTGTATATTTCATTAGCATCCTCTGAATCCATTGTACCTGTTAAAAATTTCAGGGTATTACCTACAAGATTTATTAATCCTCTTTTTTTTCTATGAACATGTGGTACAATATTAGTGAATTTTCGTTCTAGAGTTTCTATTTGATTGTTCAAAAAATTGAGGCTTGGATTTTCATTGTTAAGTTTAAGATTGTTAACATTATCTCTTATAGATTGTATTACCTGAGCGTAATCGGTTAGGTTAACGATGTGTAGGATTTTAGAGTATCTCTGTATAACTGGTATTCTTTCTATCTTCAAAATTACATAACCCTTGTCTTCCTGAATTGGTGTTATATCAATTTTTTGGGAGGTACTAGCTTGCCATAGTATTACGAATGTGAGTACAAACGCGAGAGATTTCATTTCTAAAAGAGAGAAAATGTATTATTTTTGGTGTTTAAATTTTCTTTTTATTTGGGATTTGTAATATTTAACTTTTCTTTTGTCTTTTCTATCTACAATGTAATTTTTATTTTGAGAAAATATTTTAATTTTTTTGTATTTGGGGCTGTTTTTGGCTATATTTCTATTTCTAACGATATTTTCAGAAAGTCTAATGTTTTTGTCTCTATTTGAATTCAATCTGTCTATTTTTCGTTGTTTTTCGCTTTCAAATTTTTTTTCAAAGTATTTTATATCGTTTTTATCAAAATTCTTTTGAAGGAAGTCTATGGGTCTAAGATTGGTGGTAGAATGAATGGTGTTGTTATACGAGTTCATCGTTTTAAAAATTTTATTATCAAGTTCTTTAATTTCTCCTTCGGTATTAAGTATTCTAATATGTTCGTTTAGGGTACCGTGCAATCTTTCAACAACGCTGTTGCCTGTCTTATTGGAAGCAGTAGTTTGGTGAAAAATTATACCATTTTCTTTGAGGAATAGTTCAACCGCGTTATGAATTATACATCTATCTCCATCTGACACAAGTTTTCTCATTTTTCCCAAATAGCGGATTCTTTCTTTAATTGCTTCTAAAATTGAAATCCACGTTCTGTCATTCAGTTTGTGGATAGTGGCATATTTACTAAATTTATCTATAGTTGTTAAATATGGTTTGTTCCTTTCGGGAAACCATATATCCATATGAACAATGTCGTTAAAGAACTCTGGACTTTCTGTAATTTTAAATGGAATTTTTGGAGGTGATCTATCATGTTTCGCTAAACTGCATATTTCACAGTTACTAATGATTTTACTAATTTCAACAAGAATATTAGGATAGTAATATTTTTCTTTGATCTCATTAAACACTTCATTGATTCCTCTGTGATTATTACGGAGATGTTCCTCTTTTATTATTGAAAAAATTTTATTTTTATCTGTAATATCGATTAATTTCTTAGAAGATTTTAATATAGTTAAGTTTTTGTTAGCGGAAAAATATTTTTGGTATAAATTTTGGAATTTTACAAATAATCTTATATTTTCGAAATAAACGCATATCAATCCACGGTCTGGTATTGATTGCTTCATTAACTCTAGAAGATTGCTTTCATTGGCTACAATTATTTTATTTTGGCATTTTCGGTTAACTATTTTTAAGGAATATTTTGCTTTTTCTCCTTCTTCTAAATAAATTTGGTTTTTATAAAGATTGATGGGCTTTTCTGTAATGTAGATTAAATCGGATGAATCTTCCTGAGCACTATGAATTGTAGCATCGGTTGAAATAATTTTATCATTATTGCAACCTTTATTTGTTTTTGTGTCATTAGAATTTGCATTATGTAGGTTGTTATATCTTTTTTAGCATAAGAATTTCTTATCAATGTCAGAATAAAAAGATAATGTTTCATCACATATTTTATATTCTTGACAATTTTTCGTTTCAATATCAGATGTAAGAATACTTTCATTTTTATTAAACTTCTCATTAGTATAAACTTTAGTAATACTTTCATTATCTATATTTTCTTCATTAAATAAAGGATTTATGTTAAGATAGTGGGAAAACGAATCATCAGAATTTATTTTCCCTTCACTATTATCAACTCTTACTCGAGATAACCCATCGGCAACAAAATTTTGTTTTCCTTTTACGTACTCTATGTTAAAATCGTACTCATTTAGTCGGATTTTGTATCTTTGCAGCTTACTATTTGGTTCTTTCAATCCACTAAGCCAAACTAGGGGCCTATGGTCTATAATATCGTCCCTATACACAATACATATGGAATTAATAAATTCTTTTAGCACATCATTAATTAACCTTTGAAATGTTGCTGGTCCGTTTTTGAGTCCGAAAGGCATACGGAAAAACTCAAAATGACCATTTGAAGTAGAGAATGCTGTTTTTGCTCTATCTTTGGGGTTTACCTCGATTTGGTGAAACCCTTTCGCCAAATCTAGCGTTGTGAAGTAATTTGCTTTACCTAATTTGTCAAAAAGGTCGTCAATGTTAGGGATAGGAAACTTATCATCTATAGTTATCTGATTCAGTTTCCTATAATCCACGACAATGCGCCATTTTTGTTCTTTACTATTATCTAATTTTTTAGGTACAACCCAAATTGGTGAATTATAAGGCGAACTAGAGGGTTGTATAATATTATCCTTTAGCATTTCTTCTATTTGCCTATCTACTTCTTTTTTGTGGACCTGAGGATATCGGTACAGTTTAGAATAGACAGGTATGTCATTTTTTGTTTTTATTTGATGTTTGATGTGACTTGTAAATGATAAACAGTCACCTTCCTTGAAAAATACATTTTTATTATTACGAATTAATTTACTTATCAAACCATTTTCTTCTTTATTCAGGTGTGATGTTTCAACGTATTCTAACAATTTTGACCCTTTAATTTCATTGTGAAATATTTCTATTGTGTTATTATCATAGGAACAGTTAAAATATTTTTCTTCTTCGATATTGAGAAAGAATTGAATTACTGAATTTTTTGTTTTTAAAGTACGACTTTCAAAGTCAATTTTTGCATCTAAGGGTTCTAAAATGTTGTTCCCAATTATACCGTCGTATTTATCATGGAAGTTTACTTCGACAAATTCAACCATTAGGTTTTGCTCTTTAAATACTTCGAAAGTGGGAATTTGTATACAATTTTTGAATTTATGAAACTACATAGACCTTGTACGTAATTCTGATTTTGTTGTTTCCATTTCGGGTTGCAAAGATTAGGATTAATGACACTGAATTCGGCTCCAGTATCGATTATGAAACGCATAGTTTTTATAGGATTATTTATTACTATATAGGGAAGTCTTTTGACTGGTCCTCCTGAAAATTTCGTCTTTGATTAATTGATATTTCCATTGGTTGGAAATATCTTTTTGACTTATTATAATTATTATAATTTTTATTATTATAATTATTATTATTATTTTTAAAACTATTTTGAGAAGAGTTTTGAGTATAAGTAGTTTGAGTATTCATTGGCTCGATATCTTCTGGTTTATGATGATTATAACTATTTTTAATATTTTGGGACGAGTTATGATTAAAATTTGTTTTATTACTATCAACATCTTGTCGTTGATAATTATTATAATTATTTCGATTTCTATTATGATTAACATATGTTTGGTTATAGGATTGTTTATAATTAAAATTTTTGTTATGTATAGGCTTTTGGAAAGTATGATTTGTTTAAAAATATTTATTTCGTTGATTTGGTAAATGTTCGTATTTACATTCGCGAATTATATCATAGGCATCACTTAATGTTGTTGGATTTCTATTTAGAATGATGCTACGAGCTGGTTCGGGCAGATTATCTTTGAAAACTTCTAAAGCTATTCGCGTATTACTTTCAATGATATTTTTAGGATTTGATTCATTAGAATTTAATGAATAGTAATTATTAATTCTACATAACAGAGCATTTAGTTTTTCATAAAAGTTTTGAATGTCGGTAGTAACACGACATGATCTAATTTGGTCTAATAACTTGTTAGGAGATAATTTTTCTCCATGGTGCTTAACTATTAATTTTTTTATATCTTCCCAATTAGTAGGATTTCCGTTTAGTTGTAATGTAGTTTTGGCATTACCGGTAATTTTATCCCTTATATAGCCATTTAATACTTTTTTATTGAATTCATCAAACAGATTTATCGTTGGAGTAATATTATCTATTCTTTCTATGAATTCGGGGAGACTGTTTGGGGTTTTCCCATCGAATATTGAAACTTTACTTATAAAATCTAAAATGATCTTAAATTTATCGGCCATTCCTAATTGTTCCATTTTCAGAACAGAGTAGAACAGAATATTATTTTTTCTTGACTTACTTATTTATTTAATTTAAAAAAGAAAAAAAATACTATCATTTAATATTACGTATATTATAGTGCTATTTTAAATTTTTTTTTTTTTCAAGTATTATCTATGTATGTGTTCGAGACTACAAATTCAAGTTCAAAGTTAAAAAAAATTCTTTTGTTTTATTTTATATATTTTTTTTTGTTTTGTGAAAAAAAATTAGAAATTTATTTTAATATGACAAAAAAATTTTGCATTTCTTATCTTATTACATATAAAAAAAATTTAATACTTCAAAGTACACCTAATTTTATTATATTTTTTTTTTCTTGTTCTTTTTTTTTTTTTGTGTGTTTTTTTTTTTTTTTTTATAGTAAATTGAACTTACTTAGATTTTTGTTGTACTGCCTGTTGCGCGTTTTTTGATTAACACCTGCGGGAATGATGAAAATGATGATCTTGTTGAATTGATGATTTCACTGTTCCCTTGCTTTTTGTTTTTTTTATTCAAAATGTGCTTACAATAATTGCAAAATTTTATATTTTCCACATATAATTAAAATGTTTTATTTTTTAATAAGTCATCATATTATTGTTAAAAAATTTTTTTTTTTTTTTTCAAGTTTAATGCAAAAAAAAAATGTATTTTAGGTTCAAATTAAAAATATTGTTTTTATTAATTTTCTTTTTATAACATTAACATTATTGTCATCATATAATTTAATTGTATTTTTGCACTGATTTTTTTTTTATATTTAATTTAGTTTAATTTCTTCTAATTAACTTATTAGGTATTTGCATTAATTATCAAAAACAAATTTGTATTTTAGTTTTCTTCTTCAAAAAAAAATAAACGTTCTATGGTTTTTTTTTTTTTTATATTTTTATATGCGAGTTAGTAGGAACTTTTTAGTGGTTTCGTTTCTTCTTCGAAATCGAAAGCACTCGCGACTGCGCCAATTAAGTAGTTAAAATTAAAACACTTTCGTTTGTTCTTCCAAACTGAGCTTTTTTATTAATTTTTATCAAACATTTATTTAAAATTACAAAATAAAATTAAACTAAAATTGCTAATTTAACAGATTTAATTATAATGAACGAAAAGGAAGGAAAGATAGTTATCGTATTACTTTATGTGATTTGTTAGTTTAAGTTTTTCTCACCGTTATTATATTTGAGTTATATTTAAGTTATTTTAAGGCTGTTAAACTTAGGTGATATTCAAGGCTAGTTAAAACAGTTGTTTAAGCGGTTATTTAATTCACACGTTTAAAACCCGTATATGACAATATGCTAAAAACTATAAAATCTAATTCTTTTGATCTAAATAACAAAAACCGTGTTAACATCAGTAATAATAATGTTAGTAAATGTTTTTCCTTCCTTGCTAAAATCAGCAAAGGTAATTCCTTTACATAAGAAAGGAAATCATAGGGTAGTTTCTAATTAAAGACCAATTTCATTATTATCTACTTTTTCGAAACTATTTGGAAAAATTATAAAATGTAGAATGGTGTTTTTCCTAAATAAAAAAATTTTTTTTTGTGAAAATCAGTTAAGATTTCAAACTAGAAAATCAACTGATGATGCCATTTTAAAAGTTTGTACCGAATTGTATAATGGCCTTAATAATATAACTGTAGAACAATTGGTCTCTTCGTGGATATGACTAAAGCTTTTGATTTAGTGGATCATAATATTTTATTAAACAAATTCTATAGAGCTGGTTTTAGGGGAATAGTACATGATTGGTTCAATTCATATTTAAGGAATAGGAACCAAATAGTTAAAATTAATAAAATTTCCAGTAAGAAACTAGTATTAAAAAATGGTGGTCCTTAAGGATCGGTATTAGGTTCTCTGTTATTCATAGTTTATATTCATTTATTATTCAGGCAAAAGTTTCATGGTCAAGCTACAGCCTTTGCTGATGAAATATCGCTTACTTACATTAATACATCGTATCAAGATAACCTAATAAAAATTACAGAAGATCTTCCATTGTTACGACAATGGTTTACATTTCACAAACTTGTTATTAGTGGAAAAACTAGAATAATGTCATCCAAATCATCAACACAGGAACCAAATAGTAAGGAATTGGTTATTCCAAATGAATTACTCAGATAAAGAAAACACATTCTTACACTAAAAATTAATAATTAATTATTTAATACTGAAAAATTAGCTTTTGTCGCTTAGTCATGTACATTCCATGTGCATGGAAACATAAATATAAATAAATAAAACTATCTTATATAACCCACAGAAAAATAGAAAAATAACAACAGAAACTGATTATTCGTTACTTAACTGCTAAGTTAAAAGAATGATTCTAATATTCTTCCAAGCAATTCAAATTTTTTCATGGTGTAATAGCAAGTAAAAAATTTTTTTTTTCATATTTATTATTTGCAAATTATATTATATTTAGAAATTTTTTACTTCTTTTTTACTAAATGACTCTCTTAAGTTATATTTAGTATACTAAATTTAATCTTAAAAGTACTGTTTATATGTATTTACCAAATATAATATTGTAATGGAATGAAATGAAAATTAGTAAATCGTAATTACAGTTGCGATAAAAAAATCAAATTTATTTTCCGTTTTGAAATTTCGTTACAATTAATTTACAATTTAACTTAAATTTATTACTGTTTACCAATCAATATTTAAATTAAGACTACAGATTATTTTAAAATGTACTAACTTTTATACTAATTTTAACGCATGTTGAGCCATGTTAATTCTATTTATGGAAAAGAAAAAACTGTGATAATTTAGTAGACGCTAAATAAGCGTTTTTTGCTGAGAACATTTCGTTGTGCGTTGTGGAAATATGAAAATGCCAAATAAGCATTTTTTGGTGAGAACATATTAGCACCTGTGTGAATTCGAAATTCGGTAACGTGATACGTTGTTAACTCTTCCCCCTTTAAAGGTCTGCGTCCCGTAGATCAATCTTAAATTCCAGAGATTTGATAGTTGAAGTTTTCGCTGTTTCAAGTTTTGAGGTTATTTTCTTAGGAGTTCACCTGGATCATGTTCGCTGAATTGACTTTTTCGACTAACGGGATGATTTGTTGCTTGGTCGTATTCTTCAAGGCTTAGGCATGAACCAAATTGAAATTGCCATTTATTATTCTTCCCTGGCCTGGTTTTATGGTTGCGATGGGCCACTTAAATTCATATATTTCTGGCCATCTGTGGCATTTGCAATTAAAAATCTAAAAGAAAAGTAAAACTAAGGTATTAGGTTATCAGTAGTATTTTTTATGAGGGATATGTGAATTTTTTTCCCGGTTGTTGTGGTTATTGTGACTTTGTTATTTTTCATAACTATTTCTTTCCTCTATAAAGGCTTGTGTTTTGACTTGATTTGCTTATCTCTCACATAAATTATCTGACCAGCTTTTCGGGTTATCCCTATTTTCGTTCTCCCTTTTTAATTTTGCTTACTGATTTTTCTCGATGCGTTCGCTTAGTTCGTTATTCATTTTTGCCCTAGTTTCAAGTAAGTTTTGGAAGTTAATCTTACTTGATCTCCCAAAGAATATATCGCTTGGCTTTGTCTTTGTAACTGAATGTATGGTATTATTTTATCGATCCACAGCTGGGTATATGATTTATTTTTGTGAAAGATTCTCACTAGCTCTATTATTGTTGAATGAGCTCTTTCGATACTTCCATTGACTTCACTTTTCTGCCATGGTGTGTTGTATATCGTGATACCAAGTACTTTGATATGGGTACGGTAAAGTAGTGTAGAACTTTCGTTATCTTATTCCTTAAATGCAAAGCTGAACGATCCTTGATGTGGAAAAATTTCAAAAACTTTGAAAACTTATCAATGCAAGTTATATACTTTTCTCCTTGTAGTTGCATCAAGTCTATGTGTAGTATTTGCGTTGGGAATTTCAGAATAGGAGTTTGTTGTAATTCTGGTTTGTTTGGTCTCCCATCGTACTTGTTTAATTACGTTTTTTACGTTTTAATGAATTTTTTAATCTGGCTACTCATATGTGGAAAATAATACTTATCCAGATTTTTATTCGCATTTCGGTGCGCTCCTCTGTGGTCTTTTTCGATGATAGCAAATTTCCTTTCCTCTAACGTGACATCTTCTACTACCTTTTGTGTTATGCGAATTTTATACTTGCTGAAGTTATCCTTAAAAACATTTTGGAGGATTACGAGGTAGTTTTCAGGAATCTTTAAACCATTGATTACGCTTGGATTTAATTTCTCCTTTAATATTATTTTTAGGGTAGCTTGATTAATTTCTGGTACAACCACGTAGTGTCTATGATATCTTGGATGTGGTTGTTCGTATATTATCATGTCCATGCCTTGTCTTATGATTAGTTGATTTAAAAACACATTAATTGGGGCTTCGCAATATCGAATCAGGGTTGAGTTGTCCTTGTCTGCGCTGTCCATCGTATATGATAAGTTATCTTCGTCTGGATTACTTGCTGTTTCTGTATCACTATTTTCAAGTGGACTGCTTGCTCTTTCTGTAGATTCGTAAGATTCGGTAAGATTGCTACAACATTGCTTTACAACATTTGCTACAACGTTTGTCTTTCTTGGCTTGTAGACTAGCTCATAATTGTATTCCTTAATTTTTGGCTTCCATCTTTTGAGTTTGGCATTATGGTTTCGGTTTCTCAGCGAAAATTTTAATGGTTGGTGATCTGTGAGGATCTAAATTTTTCCTGCTCCATAAAGATAATTTCGTAGGTTATCCAATGCCCACACTATCGCCAGCATTTCTTTTTCGTTTGTGGCGTAATTTTCCTCGGTGCAATTTAATATTTTAGAGATAAATGTTATTGGTTTATCTTTGCCGATTTCCCCCTGTGACAACACTGCTCCAATTGCTTTACCGTAGGCGTCAGTAGTGAGTATGAAAGGTTTCTCAAAGTTCGGAAATATCATTATTTCGGAAGATGATAGCAGTTCTTTAAGTCTGTTACAAGCATGTAGTTTTTCCTTGTTTAATTTTATAATGACTTTTTTTGACATATTTGCTTTTATGTGTGCATTTTTTCCTCTAGTTAAATTTGTTAACGATTTTCCCACTTTGGCGAAGTCATGGATAAATCTCCGGTAATAGGATGTTAGCCCTAAAAATGATTTAAGATTTTTCAAGTTTTCTGGGGGCTTGATGTTTCGAATAGCCATTACTTTTTTTGGATCCGGTGTGACAATCGCTTGTAACCAAGTATCCGAGAAATTCTGTTTCACTTTTGAGAAATCTGCTTTTCTCTAAGTTTACTCTTAAATTGGCCTGTTCTAGTCGTTAAAATACTGCTTCTATATTTCTTAAATGTTCTTCTTTGGTTTTTCCAAATATTATTACGTCATTTATGTATACGTAGCAGGTCTTGCCTAACTGGTCTTTAAGGACATCATCTATCATGAGCTGAAATATTGACAGCGCGTTCCTTAAACCGAACGGAAGTCGTAAAAATTCATACTTCCCATTCATCGTAGAGAAGGCGGTCTTCGGGGTATCCTTTTTTTTCTTCATTATCTGGTGGAACCCAGAAATAAGGTGAATTGTTGTAAAAATGTTTGCAACGGGAACCAAGCCAAGCTTGTAAGTGTGCTAGAAATATCTGTTATAGGATATGTGTCCGGTGTAGTTACAGCATTTAATCTTTTAAAGTCGATAACCATCCGCTATTTCTTGTTTCCTGATGAGTCCGGTTTTTTGACCGCAAACCAAATAGGGTAGTTATAAGGGCTCTTGCAAGGTCGTATTATTCCATCTTCGAGCAGCTGTTTTACTTGTTTTTCGACTTCCTTCCTCATGTTCGCAAGATATGAGTATGACTTTGTATATATGGGTTCTTCAGTTGTCGTTTTGATTTCTGTCTTTACATCAGTGTCAATTATTTCTTTGTTATTAATTGGTCCAAATATTTTCCTATGCCTGTTTATGACTGCGAGAACTTCATTTTTAGTTGATGTTGGCAAGCCTTCTATTTCTAATTCGATTTCGTTGACTTGAGCTGATATTTTAGCTTTTAGCGGTATTTGTATATTAGGATCAATTCTCAAGATGTTGTTTTTCCTATCTATTATATCGTGCAGGTGCTTTAAAGTGTCGTCGCCCATTATACCGTCGAGTGTTGTAAGTCCTGGCAAAACAAAAAATTACAAGTATGTGTTGTTTTTAGTTTTTCAAAAAAATTTCCACCAACCTTCTGCGAGATTTGTATATTTCCTCCCGCAGAGCGTCCTATAAAAGGTTTGTTTTCTGTTTTGGCATTGGTTGCAAGTTCAGGTCTTACGAAGTTCTTGTTGGTTCCCGTATTTTAAAATTTTTTTATCTCGAGTTTCGATTCTATGTATGGAACGGTGGACAGGCGTCCGTCATAAAATTTATCTCCTGGATGTCGTCTTTAAGGTTTTCCTCGTCTTCTACGTAGTCAGTATCATAAGTTTCGTTGTATTCAGCATCAGCATCTTCATTTGGAATTTCCATATGGTACAGTCTTCGAAGTTTAGTACCTGGAAGATTACTCGTCCTGGGTGGTCGTTTATAGGCATCATTTAATCGCGCAAGTCTATTCATGTAATCCACTTACCTAGTTTGCAAAGATGGATCAACTTCCATTCTTTCCAAAGGTTTAGGGGGTCTGACTTTCTGCTGCTTTGTAAGTTGCGGTCGTTGTTGGTATGGTTGTCGTGACGATGTGATGAGTTGTCGCATTTGGCTATTTTGGAGCCTGTTCATTGGAGTTGTGTTTGTAAAATTTCCATTTCGGTTGCTCATGGTGTAGCTTCTCGTGTTATAGTTTTGTAGCTCTAAGCAAGTTGAATATGCTTCTGGTAATGTTTGTGGTTTTTTCAACATTAAACGCTTAGAAGTTTGCCGTTAAGTCCCCTGATGAACACATCTAAGGCACGATTTCTATGTGATTTTGTCAGCGCACATATTGAGTTTCCCTTGAATAGCTCTCAGTTTTTACCTTGTTGATTATTAGGGAAAGCTGCGTAAGCGTGCTCATTTCATATTCCAATGTTCGGAGATCTCGTTTGTCTGTGTAATGGACAAACATGATTAAATGGGTTGCCAGTCATTGTCAAATACGTTGTATGAGATTAAGGTTGTGTCGGCGTTACCTCTAACTTTCCCTCTGATTGCCTGGATAATGGCTTGCTATATCGGTTTATTTTTTACAACTTCATAATCGCGTAAGATATTCTCCACGCTGTGCCCATGAAATGTACTGAATTGCGTTGCCATCAAATGCTTGTAGTTTTTTAACGCAATCATGTAGCTTAGCTATATCTCTTAACTCTTGTTCGGTTTTCGGCGGTGTTAGAGTTGGTTGATCTGAAGCTTGTTGGATACTGCTTTTGCCTCTAATGTTGCTAATCTCGCTTCCAGTTGTTTGGTTATTGCTATTTGGGCGTTTAGTGCTCCATTTGTGAGTTTGAGTTGTTCTATTAGGTTTTCAAATTGTCCCTCCATCTTATTATATTTTTGTTGAGGTTTATAATTTTCAGTTATATTTTTTGGGTTATTTTATATTTTCTTTTATATTATATTTTCTTTTATATTATATTTTCTTTTATATTATATTTTCTTTTATATTATATTTCCTTTTTAAATTTTATCGGTTTTTTCGTTTAGTTTTAATTATAAATGAATTTTATTAATTTTTTAGTTTAGAACCGTTATGGCTGGTTAAGTAGTTTTTTACTCGTTGAATTTCCTAAGATTATTTTTAATAATAGCTATGAAAAAAAACACTTACAGGAAAAAACGGGTTTCATTTAGTCTGGTTTAATAGGTTTTCCTTTTTTTTTTCCTTCAGAGGCTGCTCTGTATTATCCTTTTTAGGCGTTTACTTTTTATATTTGTTAACACCCTACTAATGGTACAGGGTACAACAAACGAAAAGACTTCCTTGTTGGGTTTCTGCTTAATTAAAGAGCTTTCTGCAATCTGCTTCTTTCCTTTTTTTGGGGTTTCACACTGTTTTGACAAAACTCTTTAAAACTGCTCGGGTGCCAGTTAGTAAATCGTAATTACAGTTGCGATAACAAAATCAAATTTATTTTCCTTTTTGAAATTTCGTTACAATTAATTAACAATTTACCTTAAATTTAATACTGATTACCAATTAATATTCAAATTAAGACTAAAGATTATTTAAAAATGTACTAACTTATATACTAATTTTAACGCATGTTGAGCCACGTGAATCCTATTGATGTGAAATAAAGAACCTTGATAATTTAGTAAACGCTAAATAAGCATTTTTTGGTGAGAACATTTCGTTGTGCGTTGTGGGAACATGAAAATGCCGAATAGCATTTTTTGGTGAGAACATATTAGCACCTGTGTGAATTCGAAATTCGGTAACTTAATACGTTGTTAACTTGAATAAATAAAAAAAATATGTCAAAGATGACACTTACCCATAAAAAAATCAAAGCAAAATTAATTAATATTACTAGAACTTTTGTCATTGCTAATGGAACTAAATATCAAGCTAAAGCGGAGATTCGGATGCTAGCTTAATTTATTTCGAAATTTTTTAAGTTTTTTTTGAACGTATTACATAAAAAATCCCCCGCGGCAATATGAAAACAAAAAAAAATCTATAAAAAATTCAATGCTTTTTTCGAATTGCTCATGAACTAGAACTTAAAAAGACATTGCTTCACAGAAAATATAATGGAGCTAAATTACAAGTTAAAGAATGGATTCGGGTGCTACCTCACAAACCCAAATTCCTTTAATTATTAAAATTGAGAACCAATAATTTTAGAAATTTATTTTAATTTTGTATAATCTAGGTATGCTGATCCATACTTTTTATACCCTACACCTATAGAACAGGTAAAGGGGTATATTAACTTTGGTATGGTGTTTGTAACCACCTAAAGGAAGCGAGCTAGACATGGAAAAGTATATTTATTTGTGATCAGCGTGACCTCTTCAGTCGATATAGTCATGTCCGTCCGTCCGTCCGTCCGTCCATCCGTAGGCACGATACTCAAAAAATAATGGAGCTATCTTGATGAAATTTTAACTGTAAGTTACTAGGACTTAAAGTACGGCGGGCACTGCAAATGGGCGAAATCAGCCCATGGGTTCGGATTCTAGACCTTTTAATTGGTCCAAGGGCTAATGAACATATATATAAAAAATCACAATAACTCAACAACTAATGGCGCTACCTTCATCAAATTTGTGCTGTAGGTTACTAGAAACAAGTAACTAGTATTTAAATGAATTATATGACAAGTTCTAAATTTGTAATTATTTTTTAGAAATACATTTGTTGCATGTTTTGTGTTTATAAGCTTTTCTAATAGGTACATAAACTAAATTTAAAATAATTGCAATTTTGAAAAATTTTAATTATTAAATATATTAATGCTTTGATTAGCTTTGTATCACAAAATTTAATAATTCAAATTTTTTCACTTTTGTAATTGAATTGAAATAAATACATTTTCATTTATTTCAAGTTTTTTTTATTTTTAATATTTTTATACCCTTATGACTATGTAGTCAAAGGGTATAATAAATTTGCCATTACGTTTGTGACGCAGAAAAGGAGGAGGGTAGATATAGATTCAAGTGTATGGATCGGATCAGAATCGAAAATAAAAATCGCCGGTCCGCACGATAACTCAAAAACTAAAGGAGCTAGGATCTTGAAATTTGCGCAAATTCGTTTTTTTGCAATAGCCGTCATCGCTATTTAAATCCAGCCATTTTGGTCCATGGGTTCGGGGAGCTGCCATACAACTTGTTTTTTTATATGAGTATTACTCTGTACCAATTACAGCTGCGTGTCTGAAATTTTGCCAAAAGTAGTTCAGTTTTATGGCCAAAGTTTCTGCAAAATTTGGTTGGTCTACTGCAGTGGGTTCGAGAAGCTGCCATACAACTTCTTATTTTATATGAGCATTACTCTCCACCTAATGAAGCTGGGTGTCTGAAATTTTGCCAAAAGTAGTTTAGTGTAATGGCCAAAGTTTCTGCAAAATTTGGTTGGTCTACTGCAGTGGGTTCGAGGAGCTGCCATACAACTCCTTCTTTTATATGAGTATTCCACTAGACTTAATAAAGCTGTATGTTTGAAATTTTGCCAAAAGTAATCAACCGGATGATATAATGTATATGTTACGGCCATACGGGTATCCCAGAGTTGACACAGTCTACTCTACTACACTCTTCCTCGTTAAATAGATAAATTAGTAATAATTTGTAATTTTTTTGAATAGATAAAGTAATTAGAAAATGTTTTTAGTATTACAAAGTAAATTTGGTTAGCCATGTCTTACGTTCAAACTAATAAAAGCTTTTACGGTTTTAAAATGATTTATGGACTTCCCATTAAGTTTGAACCAAATAGATGTAGGGTATTTCATGAGGTCACGCTGATTCAGCTTCAAACAAGGGTGTTCTTTACTATTGACCTACGTGTTCCCTTAATTTATGCTCAATTGCAAAATGCAACCTGGTGGTTCAGACAACTCTTTTAGACTTCTAAAGGTTTAAAGGCTTATCATCGAAATTAATAAAAAAAGTAACTTAAGATTAATACAGAATGTTCCAATGGTGTACAAGGTATTAACTAGTATTGACAGTATCACGGGGACTGCATATGGGCGAAATCGTACCATGGTTTCGGGTTCTGGAACCTTTGAAAAATTCAAGTGCTAACAAACATATATCTTAAAAACACCATAACTCAGAAACTAATTACGCTATTTTGATGAAATTTATATTCTAGGTTACTAGTAATGAAGGTACCATGGGAATTGGTTCTGGTCGAGTTCGGATTCTAAAAGCTTTTGATCGAATTGAGGTCAAACTAGTATAATTTCGAAGTCAAAAAAGATAGAACCTTATATTTGGGGCACAGGTGTTTCTTCTTATTTGTTTTGTGTTCCACTCCCACTACTCCTTAAAGTATAATATATTCGAAAAAAAAAAGATAGAAAAGTAATTGCTGCATGTGTGTAAAATTTTATTGAATTTGATAAAAAGTTTTAAATATGTAATTTTGTAATTGCATTTTACGAATTCATTTATATCAAGATTGTTTGTAGTTTAATATTTTTAAATAGATAAATTAGTGAGAATTGTTAACATTTTTGAATTGGATAAAATAATTAGAAAACGTTTTTAGTATTGTAAAGTAAATTTTGTTAGCCATGTCTTACGATCAAACTAATAAAAGCTTTTATGGTTTTAAAATGATTTATGGACTTCCCATTAAATTTAAACCAAATAGGTGTTGGGTATTTCTAAGCCGGTTGCACCGACTGACTGTTTCTTTACTTATTTTTACTTAATTACATTTTATAAATATTCTGAAAATTAAATAAAATTTTTCTTACATTTTTTTGTTTTTTTTTTTACACGCTAACTAAACGCTAGGAATGGATTCCTTTATACATAATATGTAGGTTTAGTTGGAAAGGGAAGGAAAGTAGGATATTAGAGCGGAATTAGGAGGTAGGTTGGAAATAAATCTAAAAAGATTCTTTTTGAATCAAGTTGTAGTATGGGACATTATTAGAAGAGGGGAACACATAAGATGGAACCATGTTCCACATCTTAGCAGTTATCACGACAAATGAGTTTCCATAACCAGTTTTAAACCATTTTGGAATTTCCACGGTGTAGAAATGAGCTCTTGCTGCTCCTCTGGTGTTACGTTGGAATTATTTAAGATGAGGCATAATTGACTTTAGTTCAATAGAGCAAGTGTCATTACCTACAAGATATCTATAAAACAGAGAAATCGTTTTATAGTCGCCTATTCGGCATAAGGCACGAATTTGAATTTTGTCGAGGTAACTAAAAGAAGTTTGGGATATATAGCTTTACTCCATCTTAGGTCAAATATAGGCTTTATATATATTAGACAGATCCTTAGGAGAGAAATATGTTTTGCAACGTGACAGGAAACTCAAATATTTGGCAGCATTCTTAGCTATATCAAAAATATGCTCATTCCACAGCATTTGTTGATTTAGCTGCAAACCTAAAATGCTTAGATTGTCTGATCGTTTAATATTTTCACCTTGGAATCGCAGAATCGGGTTAAACTGATTTCTCATGCAGGAAATCAGGCAGCTTTGAGTTTTTGAAGTATTAAACTCAACTCTATTAATTTTACCCCAATCAGCTATTTTGGCTAAGTCATGGTTGACTAAACTAACCATTATATTTCTTTTTGAACTGATTGCGGAAGGTGTGACATTAGATTTCTTAAGGAAATCGTAGGATGCCACTAGAGTGCTATCGTTGGCGAAGCTATGGATTGGATTGAGGGTAGAGATGAGTAAGTCGTTGATAAAAATCAAAAAAAGAGTTGGTGATATGGCGGAGCCTTGTGGGACGCCAGCGTTTATTTCAAAAGTGTTAGACATAAAACCGTCGACAAGGACACGAATGCGACGATCCAATCCATTTACAAAAAGGAATACCAAGACCAATAGCTCGGCATTTGTTCAAAAGAGCAGAATGCCATACTCGATCAAAGGCCTTTGAGATATCCAGAGCAAAAAGCTCAGATTCACCGGAACAGTGAATACTGGTGTTGAGCTTTTCGCTAAGGTATGTCAAAAGATCACCTGCAGATCTTTGGCTTCTGAAGCCATATTGCCTGTCATGTAAAATACCTCTGCAGTCAAGGTATCTCATCAACCGTTTGTTAACAAGAATTTCCATAACTTTGGAAATGACCGATATAATGGCTATTGGCCGGTAATTGGAGGGGTCGCTTTTGTCATCTTTTTTTGGGATAGGAGAAACATGAGCAATTTTCCATTGACTAGGATATCGGCCAGATGAAAATGATAATGAAAAAAGTTTAGTGTTTCTACATTCAATTCCATAATACACTGCAATAAGTTGTATTCTGTGATACACCGCAAATAATTGTTTAAGCATTATTGTGACAATTCTTATAATTAAAATAATTATATGCTACAAATTAAAGGATCATATTGCATTCCATATTTTTGGTTTTTTTTTTTTTTTCTTTCTGTTTTCATTTCGTTCGTAATATGAATATACCATATGTTACTAATAATAATTATAAGCAATGCATTACATTTTGTGTGGTATATTCTTAGTATTAATGAACGGAGTGTACAGAATACCTAGTGACCCACTTAAAGAGGTTTTTGGAATGCACTATGTGAATTATTATTTGTAGCATACCAATATATAAATAAATTTGGGTTAAAGTAACTAGAACCAAATTTTTAATGTAAGAACTAACTTGTGTAATATTAATTGTATTAGTAGAAATTAGTAATCTTTATTGTAATTAAATTATATGTATTTGTAATTGAAAAAAAAGTATAAATACCAAAGGTTTTTGGTAAAATAAAAAAAAAATGTTATGCTTGGCTTTGCCAATAAAGGAAATAATTGTGTTATGCATTTAAAACTGGATAGCGGCGCAGCACGCCTAAATGTTTGAAAAAGTGCATTACATAACGCACTAAAAATTATCCAAATCAATTACGGAACTACACTGTGTCATAAGCCAACCTCTGTTAGAAGATCACACAGTACCGTATTGATTTGTCATCAATACATTTTTTAATACCATCCAGCATACATTACATGGTGACCCTGCCACACTGTCACCAGGAATAGACAGTGTCGTGGGCCAGAATCTATAATATATATTATATGACCATCATCATCTTCAATACATAAATACATAAAAAAAAAAAAAAGAGGTTACTACAAATTTTTCTTTCAAATATAAATAAAAAAATTATATGTATTTATTTTTTCTCTCTTCAATGTCAAACGATTCTATAACAAAAATTAGAAAGCGTAGAGGTGGCAAATTATCCAATGCAAGGAGAAAACTAGCTGCCCTATACGGCATATTAAAGGAGGGCGAAGGTATTCTATCATGGGACCAGAGCTGCGAAATATGGAATAAAATCCATGAAATTCAAGATTTGAAGTACAAAGTTCTACATAAAAAAAAAAAAAATAATATTGAAAATTAATATTTTTTTTATGTACTAATTTAAAATTTAAAGTTAATAGATAGGGTGGTTTAATTCAGTAGTTAACACCACCGAAAACGCAATCATATCCATCCACCATTCTTCTTTGGGTTTGGGTATAATTGTTACTGTAATAACTGTATATATTTTGTTTAAAGTACATAAAATGTACAAAAAAATTTATAAACAAGTTAAGAAACAGTCAGTCGGTGCAACCGACTTAGAAATACCCTACACCTATTTGGTTCAAATTTAAGGACATATCCATAAGTCATTTTAACACTATAAAAGCTGTTATTAATTTGATCGTAAAACATAGCTAACCAAATTAACTTTATAATACTAAAAACATTTTCTAATTACACTATCTATTAAAAAATATTACAAATTCTTACTAATTTATCTATTTAAAAATATTAAAAAACAAACAAACTTGAATTAAATGAAAATATATTTATTCCAATTCAATTACAAAATGAAAAAATTCTAATTATTAAATTTTGTGATAAAAAGATAATCAAAGCACAATATATTTAATAATCCAAATTTTTAAAAATTGCAATTATTTTAAATGGTTAGTTTATATACCTAATACAAAAGCTTACAAACGCAAAATATGCAATAAATATATTTCTAAAATACAATTACAAATTTAGACCTTTTCATATAATTCATTTAAATATTCAAATAAATTTTACATAAATGCAGCAAGTACCTTTGAATATAGCTGAACCACTACAATTAAGTCTAGATTTCGGAGACACATAGGACATAGGAAATATATTCTTTGGTTTTGAAATTAAACTCAACCAGAACCAATTCCCATGGTACTTTCATTACTAGTAACCTAGAGTTTAAATTTCATCAAAATACCGGCATTATTTTTTGAGTTATGGTGTTTTAAGATATATGTTTGTTAGTCCTTGAACTTGTAAAGGGTTCCAGAACCCCAAACCATGGTACGATTTCGCCCATATGCAATCCCGTCATACTTTCAATACTAGTTAACCCTTGTATACTATTGGAACGTTCTATCTTAATTTTAAGTTACTAGTTTTATTAATTTCGATGATAAGCTTTTACACATTTGGGGGTCTAAGAGAGGTCCTGAACCACCACTCCAAATGATCCCAAATTAGGGGGGCACGGAAAAAATAGTAAAGAACACCCTGGGCCAAATTTGAAGCTTCTACATTTGTTTCAAGTTACTTTTTTTATTAATTTCGAAAATATGCTTGAAGGTCCTCGGAACTGAGAGCCTGGTCCCCGACCCACTAGTCCAATGGGACCTAAATTTCAAAGACACTTACGCAATAGGAAGGGACACCCTGATACCAAATTTGGAGGTTATATCTTCATTGGTTTCGGAATTACGCTAGTTTGGCCTAAATTCGATCAAAAAGTTCTCAGTTCCGAACCCATTGTCCAATCCTCACCGTACGTAGTCACCGCCGTTCATTACCAATAACCTACAGCACAAATTTCATGAAGATAGCCTCATTAGTTGTTGAGTTATCGTGATTTTTAATATATGTTCGTTCTCCCTGACACCGACTAAAAGGTCCAGAATTCGAACCCATGGGCTGATTTCGCCCTTATACAGCCCGCGCTTTACTTATAGTACTAGTTAACCCTTGTACACAATTTAAACGGTTTATCTTAATTTTAAGTAACTATTTTTAGTAATTTCGATTATAAGCTTTTAAAACTTGGGTGGTCTGAGAGGGGTACTGAACCACCACTCCAATTGATCCCTAATTAAGGGAACACGCAAGAGATAGTAAAGAACACCCTTGTGGCAAATTGGAAACTTCTACATTTTTTCAAGTTGTTATCTTTATTAATTTTAAAGATATGCTTTAAGGTCTTCGGAAATGTGTGGCTGGTCCCCGACCCAGTACTCCAATGGGACCCAAATTCACAAGACACTTAGGAAATAGGAAGGGCCACCCTGATACCAAATTTGGAGGTTCTATCTTCATTGGTTTCGGAATTATGCTCGTTTGGCCTAAATTCGATCAAAAAGTTCTAGGTTCCGCACGCATGGTCCAATCCCGACCTTACGGAATCCCCGAAGTAGTTTCATTACTAGTAACCTACAGCACAAATTTGATGAAGAAAGCGTCATTAGTTGTTGAGTTATCGTGATTTTTTATATATGTTCGTTAGCCCTTCGATCGATTAAAAGGTCCAGAATCCAAACCCATGGGCCGATTTCGCCCATATGCAATCCCCGCCGTACTTTCAGTCCTAGTAACCTACGGTCAAAATTTCATCAAGATAGCTCCATTATTTTTTGAGTTATCGTGCCTACGGACGGAGGAACGGACATGGCTATATCGACTCAGGCGGTCACGCTGATCACAAATATATATACTTTTCCATATCTAGCTCCCTTCCTTTAGGTGGTTAAAAACACCATACCAAAGTTAATATACCCCTTTACCTATTCTATAGGTGTAGGGTATAAAAAAGCCGTAATCGGCAATATAACTAATGTCTAAATTTATTCCATAATAAAATAATTTTAAATTTCAAGACACTTAGGAAATAGGAAGGGACACCCTGATACTAAATTTGGAGGTTCTATCTTCATTGGTTTCGGAATTATGCTCGTTTGGCCTAAATTCGATCAAAAAGTTCTAGGTTTCGAACCCATGGTCCAATCCCAACCATACGCAATTCCCAAAGTAGTTTCATTACTAGTAACCTACAGCACAAATTTGATGAAGACAGCGTCATTAGTTGTTGAGTTATCGTGATTTTTTATATTTGTTAGTTAGCCCTGAAATTGATTAAAAGGTCCTGAATCCGAACCCATGGGCCGATTTCGCCCATATGCAATCCCCGCCGTACTTTGAGTCCTAGTAACCTACAGTTAAAATTTCATCAAGATAGTCCAAAATAATCCATTATTTTTTGAGTTATCGTGTCTACGGACGGACGGACGGACATGGCTATATCGACTCAGGCGGTCACGCTGATCACAAATATATATACTTTTCCATATTTAGCTCGCTTCCTTTAGGTGGTTACAAACACCATACCAAAGTTAATATACCCCTTTACCTATTCTATAGGTGTAGGGTATAATAACAGATTGCTAGCCAAAAAGACAATAGAAGAAAAAATTAGCATTATAGCAAAATTTAAATTAAAATTTGAAAAAGAAATTTTAGCAATAGAAAAAGATGAAGAAGTAACTATAACCCTTTCATTTAAAAAATTATATGACAAGACTAAGGAAATTTTAAATCAACAGTTACAGTACTACGAAAATCCTAATCCAACTATTCCTGACCAAAACATAGATTCAAACATGTCAGAGTTTAATTTAGATACTGCCAGTAAAGCAATTCCTATTTTTAAAGGAGATTCCAAGGAACTCCACTAATTCTTAACCATTTTGCAGATAATAAATGATACATTATCTGCAGTTGGTTAAGCAAAACTAATTAAATTTGTTATAAATGTGAAACTCAGTAATAACGTGAGAACTGCCATTGGTTCAACTCCCGAAATTACGACCTATTCCGATTTAAAAAATGCTTTAAATTCAAGATATAAATGCACCAAAACGGTTCCTCAAATACAAAATTTACTCAATAATATAAAGCAAAATAATTTCTCTATACACTCGTATAAAGAAAAAATATTATCCTTAACGGTTGATTTGAATCAATTGCAAATCGAATCACTAGGTACAACTGCTACAACACAAGAAAAAGATGTTGTAACAAAATTAAATGAAAAAAATGCACTTTTTGTGTTAAAAAATGGTTTAAACGAACCAAATAAAGGTACCATATTTGCTTCACAAGCAAAGAGTTTCACGGAAGCTGCAAATCTTGCTTTGGAGTTGGATACTAGTAATGGACAAAACCAAAGCAAGGTATACAAAATTAATAGCCGCAAAAACAATAACAACAATAGGAATATAAATAGTAATTTCAACTACAACAACAATTTTCGTTCAAATAATAACAATCAAGGTAGGAATTACAATTCTAATAATAACAATTTGACTTTAATAACAACTACAATAGGAATAACAATTTTAGAAATAATAATAGGAACAACAATTCTGACAGGAATAATTATAATAACAATAATTTTAATAGGAATAACAATAATAACAATAATTCCAATAGAAACAATAATAATAACAACTTCGACAGAAATAATAACAATAATAATAATAATAATAGAAATAATTTTAATAGGAACAGGAACAATAATAATAACTCTAGGAGAATAAATATAATAAATAACCAAGAAGAGGACCAAAACCAAAACCATTTTGTAGGTATAGAAGGACCGACAGTTTAATAGAAAATTCAACTGATCGAATATCCTCTCCATTAAAGATATATAATTTTAATCATGATTTGACAAACTTTATAATTTTAAGATACATATAATAATAAAGATTTAAAATTTTTGATAGACACAGGTGCTGACATATCAATTTTTAAAGATAATTGTCAGTCGAATAATAGTTCATACGAAATTAACGAAAGAGCAAAATGTAAATTAACAGGTATAACGAGTGAAGAAGTATGCTCACTCGGTACAATAAATATAAAACTAGATATTTCTAATAAATTCATATATAATACTTTTCATCTTGTAGATGAAAATTTTCCAATATCTACTGACGGTATAATTGGTAATAAATAGCCAATATGATCATACCATATAAAGGGATTAGTCACATAAAAATTTTGAACACCAATAACCATGAAGTAAAAGTACTTGATTCTGAAATTAAAATCCAATGTAATTCTTTAAAACAATATGACATTGTAGTCAATACAAAAACAATAACAAAAGATAAAAAACGATTAGAAGAAATCTTAAAATTAATAAATATTGAAACAAATGATGTTTATGCAAAGGATACTTTGTTAAAAATATTTGAAAATAGGTTACCTTTTGGTCTAAAACTTTCATCAAACAGCTTTCAAAGAATGCTGACTATAGCATTAACCGGTTTAAATTCAAATGCTTTTCTTTATGTCGATGACATAATTGTTTTTGGCTGTTGTATAAAAAATCATAATGAAAATTTAATAAAAATTTTTGAAAGATTAAATAAATACAACCTAAAACTAAATCCAAATAAATGTTGTTTTTTAAAACCCGAAGTTGTGTACTTGGGACATTTGATAACAAGCGAAGGTATAAAAACCGATCCCGCAAAACATAAAGCAATAAAAGAATACCCGGTACCCAAAAATGCTGACGAAGTTAGACGATTTGTAGCTTTCTGTAATTATTACAGAAGATTTATTGCAAATTTTGCAGAAACAGCTAAATGTCTAAATTCGTTATTAAAGAAAAATCAACCATTTATATGGTCAAATGAATGTGAAAATGCATTCATAACTTTAAAAAATAAATTAATGAGTCCACCTATTTTACAATATCCTAATTTTGATAAAACTTTTGTACTTACAACTGATGCTTCAGATTTTGCACTGGGCGCAGTTCTTTCGCAAGGAGAAATAGGAAATGACTTACCTATCTCTTATGCAAGTAAATCTTTAAATAAACATGAAATTAACAAACCAATTATAGAAAAAGGGCTATTAGCGATTCATTGGGGAATAAATTTTTTTAGACCTTACCTTTACGGTAGAAAATTTATTGTGGTCACAGATCACAGACTTTTAGTTTCGCTCTTTTCACACAAAAATCCATCTTCAAAATTAACAAGAATAAGACTAGATTTATCTGATTATGATTTCGAAATAATTTACAAGCAGGAAACAATAAATACTAACGCTGATGCGTTGTCTAGAATAAAAATTTACTTGGACATACTTAAGAGTATGATTCCGAAAAATAATGATGAATCTGTGAAAAAGATGTTAGTGATGACTAGGGGGATGTCTGATAAAAAATAGAGGCATTGATATTAATAAAAATGATAAAAATAAAAGGGATGACAGTTTTCAACCGAAGCCCGCGCAACTTCATATCTGGAACTGTACGTCCATATCTGAAGTCAAAAATTTAATAAAATTAAAATTTATAGTTGATTCAAATAGTAAGGTACCTAAAATAAATAAAATTAAAAATGAAGTATTAGTAAGATGTAGTGATAATCATGCGAAATCCGTTTCGACAGTTGAGAAGCTATTATCTGAAATATACAAATTAAAAATAAGCAAGCTTGCATTAAGTGATACTGATGATATATTTCAGTATATTCCGAAAATGGAATTTAAAAATTTATATAATAATCTGCAGAAAAATATATTGAATAATAAAAATAATATGAATCACTTTTCCACTAACATACTTATATATATACCCCCACAGAAAATAAATGATGCTATTATGCAATATAAATTAATTGATGAATACCATAATGCACCACACGGAGGGCATTTGGGAATAAGAAAAACCGTCATAAAATTAAAACAAAGATATATTTGGAAAAACAGGTCTAAAATGGTAAAAAAGCACATTTCTAATTGCAAACTATGTGCTTATAATAAACAAGTACGAAACGTAAAAGAAAAAATGGTGATAACTGATACTCCAACAACAAGTTTTGAAATAGTATCTATAGATACAGTTGGACCGTTAAGAATGTCTAATAATTTTAGATATATATTAACAATACAATGTGACTTGACAAAATATGTAGTAGCTTATCCAATGGAAACAAAAAAAGCCGTTACAGTAGCTAAAACACTGGTAGAACAATTCATTCTTAAATATGGATGTTTCAAAATATTAAAATCAGATAGAGGTACTGAATTCAATAATGAATTAATGGACAATATCTGTAAAAGTTTTAATATTGAACCAAAATTTTCAACTCCATATCACCACCAAACTTTAGGTTCAACTGAACCATAGAGTTTTAAATGAATTTCTACTTGCATTTTCAAATGACAATGACTGGGACAAATGGATACCTTACTACACTTTTGCATACAATACAACACCACATATAGACACAATTTACACACCATATGAATTAGTATTTGGAAAAATTGCATATTTACCAAATGACATTATAATGAGTAAAAATCCTGTGTATAATTTATATGATTATAATATTGAATTAAAAGTTAGACTCCGTGAATCTATAAATAGAACACGAGAGATTATAAATAAAGTAAAAATAGATAGGAAGGAAAAATTTGACGAAAATGTCAACTCTTCAAATTTTAAAGTAGGAGATTTAGTATTAGTTAAGTTAGGTAATAGAAAAAAACATTAAACACCTTATCAAGGCCCGTACAAAATTATTAAACAAAATAACGTAAATTCGATTGTAGAAATGAACGGGAAAGAAATACATAACAATATGCTAAAGAAATTTACAGAAATTATATAGAAAGGATTGTTTTTTTCATTCTAACGATACTAACCTACATCAATTATAAATAATAAATTATTTGCTAAAAGAAAAAAAAAAAAATAAAAAAAATTTATGTAATATAAAATACATTGAAATATCACAATATTAAGGAATAAAAAAAAAAAAAATTATTTTTTAAAGACATACAATAACATTTTTTTTTAAATTAGTTTATAAATTAATTGAGATATCAAATTAAACTAAATAATAATATTAAAATAAATAAATTACTTATTAACTCTAAAATAAATATTACTTTAAAATTAATCAAAATAAAGATAAATGTAAAAAAAAAAAAAAAATATTTTAATAATACAATTTTAAATAAATTTTTCATTTAAAAATAAAAAAAAAAAATTCAAAATAATTTTAACAAAAATAAAATAATAAGAATTTGTACTTGTAAACTATAATGCTTCAATACAAAATAAAAAGTTATTTTCTATTCTTTCAAAAACAAAATAACTTTTCTCTTCAGGGTGAGGGTGTAGTGTATCTACATTCAATTCCATAATACACTGCAATAAGTTGTATTCCGTGATACACCGCAAATAATTGTTTAAGCATTATTGTGACAATTCTTATAATTAAAATAATTATATGCTACAAATTAAAGGATCATATTGCATTCTATATTTTTGTTTTTTTTTCTTTCTGTTTTCATTTCGTTCGTAATATGAATATACCATATGTTACTAAAAATAATTATAAGCAATGCATTACATTGTGTGTAGTATATTCTTAGTGTTAATGAACGGAGTGTACAGAAAACCTATTGACCCACTTAAAGAGGTTCTTGGAATGCACTATGTGAATTATTATTTGTAGCATACCAATATATAAATAAATTTGGGTTAAAGTAACTAGAACCAAATTTTTAATGTAAGAACTAATTTGTGTAATATTAATTGTATTAGTAGAAATACGTAATCTTTATTGTAATTAAATTATATGTATTTGGAATTGAAAAAAAAGTATAAACACCAAGGGTTTTTGGTAAAATAAAAAAAAAATGTTATTCTTGGCTTTGCCAATAAAGGAAATAATTATGTTATGCATTTAAAACTGGATAGCGGCGCAGCATGCCTAAATGTTTGAAAAAGTGCATTAGATAATGCACTAAAAATTATCCAAATCAATTACGGAACTACACTGTGTCATAAGCCAACCTCTGTTAGAAGATCACACAGTACCGTATTGATTTCTCATCAATACAGTTTTAATACCATGCAGCATATATTACTAAAGATTGCGCAGAGGTTTCGAAATGGGAGAGGCAATATGTTTAAGAACCATTGCAGGAATTCCATCAGGACCAGTGGACTTTCTAACATTCAAATTTTCGAGCACTTTCACTACAGTACGTGTTCTAAAGTACACCCTATGAAGAATTTTAACCCTAGTGGGATCAACAGAGGGTAGTACTGGTGGAGTTTGTACTGTAGGAGGGAGCGTAGAATTTGCCGCAAAGGATTTTAACCTGTTTGCCTTCCGGGCTATTGTGACTTGAGAAATGGAGCCAGTTTTTGTTGTGGACATTAAAATCACCTGCGACAGCTATCTCACATTCAGGATTCTTTTCCAGAATTTTATTGATAGTGTCGGATAGTTCTTCAATGGCCACAGCAGTTTCCAGCTCATTGATATATTTTGCAAAAATATTTATTAAAAATTATTTGAACAAAATTAAAAAAATTTGAACAACCCAATCAATTTTGTTTTTTTTTTGCGAGGGTTGATGGAGAGTATCGAAAGCTGTCCAGAGTTCACTGTACAGGGTTCATTTGGAGAGTATTGGACTTTAACCAACTAAAGCCACCACTCTTTTTTAAAACCAAACTTGGTATGAAACTTAAATACATATGTAATGTTAGGTTTTTAGAATCGGGATTGGGAAGGAAATTAGGGTTAGGATTAGGATTTAGGAATTGGGATTATAATGGATAAAGCAATTAATTTAAAAGGAAGTCATGAAGATGAAAATAAATGTTCTTCTTAAATTTTATTGGTTCGAACATATAAAAATTACCAACTTTGGGAAATACATTGCATGGTAGCTGATTCCATAATCGCGATGTGCGCACAAATTACGAATTTCCATAAGCCGTGTTTTGCTATCTTACTAATTCAACAGTGATGAGCATGTGTCGCGCTCTTTGTTTCAAGTCAAAAAACTTTAAAGGGGAGGCTTTAATTGTTTGATGTTGTTGGAACATGTGTTCGTCCCTACGAGGTATCTATAAAACAGAGTTAGTGACCAATTGGTTCGCCCATGGTTAAGACGGATTTATAAGACGGACAATTATAAGACGGATAGGTCTATTTTGCACTTTATCGAGATAACCCAGCGCGGTTTGGAGGGTTAAGTTTTATAGATTTTTAGAAGATCAGGTGCCGAAAAGTAAGTATTACAGTGAAACAAGAAACCTAAACATTTAGCTGCATCTTTAGCTATACCAAAAATGTGATTTGATCAGGTCAATTTTTGGTTTAGTCCAATACCAAGAATTTTAAAGTCTTTTGTGTGCTCCACAAGTATACCTTTAAATGATAAATTGAGGGTAGATATTGCAATTTTCCGCGAGATTAGACAGCATTAAATTTTTTTTGTATTAAAATCAACATGGTTACACTCACCCCATTTATTGATTTTTTCTGTTTATTAATGTTACAACGGCTATGAAATTCATAGGAAGCCGCAAGGGTTCTGTCATCTGCGAAACTATGAATTGGATTGGAGGTTATTGAAGGTAAGTCGTTGATAAATATTAATAAAGATTTTTGGACAGAACAGATCCTTGGGAGACAACAGCTTTAATTTGAAATTCGTTGGATGTATAACCATCCACAAACACTCGAATCATGAGATTTGAGAGAAAAAATTTATATAAAATATAAAATTAAAATTTGAAAATCACGACATTATATAAAGAGTTCTTCAATGGCTTTCTTCATAAAATCTGTCAAAACGTCTAAATGAAAGTCACCCACAGTTGAATAAAAAAAAATATTTAATTTTCGAGAAAAAATATAGAAAAAAGCCCATAAAAAGCCTTGTGAAAATAACGCTAACTTTCAATAAATGGTGAAAAGCTATTACTTCTAGGTCATTTTCGGATTTCCGGATATGCAGGGCCGTGCCTGATCAGCGTTAATTGCGTGCGCATCACACAAGCGGCTAAATCGACAACGGAATTACTTAAAAAAATTGTTTAATGAATTTGTAAGAAAAAATTAGTTAATTGAAATTTTACATAAAACGAGGAAGAGTGTGGTAGAGTAGACTGTGTCCACTCTGAGATACCCGTATGATTGCTATATAAACATTATATCATTATTATTATAAATATTAATTACTTTTGGCGAAATTTCAAACACACCAATTTGATTAGGTGTAGTGTAATGCTCATATAAAAGAAGGAGTTGTATGGCAGCTACTTGAATCCTCTGCAGTAAACCAACCAAATTTTACAGTAACTATGGCCATTACACTAAACTATTTTTGTCAAAATTTCAGACACCCAGCTTCATCAGGTGTAGAGTAAAGCTCATATAAAATAAGAAGTTGTATAGCAGCTACTCGAACCCACTGCAGTAGACCAACCAAATTTTGTAAAAATTTTGGCCATAAAACTAAACTACTTTTGGCAAAATTTCAGACACGCAGCTGTAATAGATACAGAGTAATACTTATATAAAAAAAGAAGTTGTATGGCAGCTCCCCGAACCCATGGACCAAAATGGCTGGATTTAAATAGCGATGACGGCTATTGCAAAAAAACGAATTTGCGAAAATTTCAAGATACTAGCTCTTTTAGTTCTTGAGTTATCGTGGTAACGGACGGACGGACATACATAGCTAAATCGATTTATTTTTCGATTCTGATACGATCCATACACTTGAGTCTATATCTACACCCCTCCTTCTCTGCATCCAAACGTAATGGCAAATTTGTTATACCCTTTGACTACATAGTCATACGGGTATAAATATAATTTATGGATTTTCTTAAAAAATAATTCAAATATGTACTATTTATTTTAAATTTGAGTTTCTTCTTCAAATTTTTCTCTTTAAGAACGTCATAAGAAATTCTTATAATAATACTTTTTATAAATAAAGCAAGTTAACTTTGCTTTTTTTTTTTTCCAAAAATGCCATGATAACGTGATTACTAAAGTAAGTTTCACTACCAACATTCTTTAAACGTTTAAAAAAATTAAGATGCTATTTTTCTTTTAAAAACGTGGCTGAAAGTTTTAGTAAGACTACGAAAGTAGTTGAAAAGGGTACACAAATTTTTAATATATATTTATATTTTTAAATATTTTCGTAGATTTAAATGTTTGAAAGAACAACGAAAAGATTGTCTGTAGAACAATATAAAAGAAGCGAAAAAAAGCAAAATTAATCTAAAAAAATGTTTGGGTCAATAACAAAGTTTTTAGCAAAATCAGCAGAATTAGAAAATTCTTCCAGTAGCCATTTAAATGTTGAATCATTTTCCATTGAAAATGCAAATGAAATATCTGCGGAAAATGCAAATAAATATCTATGGAAAATATAAATGAAACATCTGCGAAAAAAGGACAATAGTAGTAATGAGGAAATAGAAAATAAATTTGTTACTGAGCTTTGCAATAACGCTGAAATTGATGAACCATATACTTTAATGTGCTTGGAATTAAGTGATCAATGAAAAACATCGCTGCATATTGAAAATTGCATTAAATGGAAAAATTTGGAATTAAATTTAAAAAAAAATTAACAATTGATAAGAATATGCAACTATGAAACCGAGAAAAAACGATTGTATCAAATTGTCGAATGTATGATATTTGTAGTACAATTTCTTGCAGCACAGGGACGGTTTAGTTTTTAGAGGCGGTTCAAGCTAAATTGTATGAAAAAAAAAATAATTAAAATGTTTTAAAATCAATTGGAATGATTTACAAGACGCAAAAAATTTTGTTGAGCAATCACAATGATTTTCAGGTATGTACATACTCAAAATGATGAAGTTGGAGTAAGAGAAAATTTCATTGGTTTTTCTCAAGCTGAAAAAAGTACTGGAAAATTTTTTTATGACTTAATACAAATATTAAAGAATCTTGAATTAAATATTAACTACATAAGTGGCCAGGGATAGGTTCATGGCTCCAATTTGTCCGGAAACCATAATGGGTTGCAAAAAAGAATATTAGACAATTATCCAAGCAAGTTAGTGAAACTCGATGGGAAGTAAGAATAAAAGCTATTAAGCCACTGCAAAATAAAATTTATGACAGCCTAATGACAGTTCAAAAGCAATATCTCGACATGAAGCTGAATGTTTGGCAATGAAAATTAAATCTTATAAATTTATTTGTTCAACAATAATATGGCATGAAATCTTAGGGAAATTAGATATTATTAGTAAAATAATGCAGTTCATGTGCTGAATCAATTAGTGAAGTTTAAATTTTTTTAAAAATATCAGGAATGATGCAAGTTTCGAAAACTATTTCAAACTTTCTGATGAGCTGTGTGAAAAAGTTGAAACCACAATTTCCTGCCGATGTTAGTGTACGTCGCTGACCTCATCGTAAACAATTTGACTATGAAGGAGATGAAAGTATTCAATTCAGTCAAAAAGATAATTTCAAAATTAATTTTTTCTATAATACTTGATACAACTATTTCTTCGCTTACCACTCGATTTCAATCTCTATCATATTTTGAACAAACTTTTGGGTTTCTAATTAACTTTATTGATATGGAACATGAGGATATAAAAAAATGTTGTTTCGATTTCCATAATAGATTTAAAGATGGTGATGAATTTTAGGGGTGAAGAATTGTATTAAGAATTACTTTCTTTGAAAATTATCATAAAAGATAGAAAGCTACCCGAAGATTTATTAATATATTTATATAAACACAACTTGCAAATTCTTTCCCAAATGTAGCTACAAGTTTAAAACTTTTGCTAACAATATCTGTATCTGTTGCATCTGGAGAAGAAAGTTTTCGAAACTTAAGACAATAAAAATTTTCTTGAGAACATCAATGATGCAAGAACGCCTTAGCAATATTTCAGTTACCACAATTGAAAATGAAATTGCTGGTTCTTTAAATATACATGAATCGATAGAATCGACATGAAGCAAAAATCGCGTAGAATTAATTTTTAATTTAATATACATTATAATGTACATAATATTAAGATAAATAAAAATTTGAAATGCGAACTTGATGCACATAATTAAAAATCGTATTTTTGTATTTTTTATCTTGGAAGCGGCCAAAATACATTGGCATTCAGGCGGCACGGAACTAAGGATATATAGAATGAGAGCCTTAAGGGGCAAACTCAATGTACGCAATTTACGCTTTGATAAATTACACGTTTTGACATTAGAGTTGAATAGTCGTAGTGTGTACTCAATGAAATTTTTGTTATCAGTTTTTAAATAATCAGATGTAGAGGTGCAATTTTATGTACAAAAATTATCAAATATAATTTAAAAAATTTATGTTTGAATTTTTGTTTTAATTTATGAGGAATTCTGCTAAATTATTTTAAAAAAATGTTAAAACCCGTTTAATTTTACAATAATAACTGATTTAAAAATGTTGATGTTAAGTTTAACATTTTCATTTCAACTAAAGTAGCAATAAAATACCAAAGGAAGCTCAGGTAGTTCAGGTAGCAAAGAATAAATACTACGCTTTACCACTATTATGAAACATAAACAAATTTTAGTAAACAAAGAAGATAATTTAAATTATTTTTAAAATGGATGAAGATTTAAAATTGGTGTGATTTCTTGGTCGCAACAATTTATGTACCAAATATTTTCTTCTTTGACTCTTGTGATTATATTTTTTTTAATTTTAATATAGTTAGAAAAGTTTTAAAATTTTCACTTTGCTTGTCACCATTTTGTTTCTTTTTTAAATGTCAAAAATATGCCTGTGTTGTATTGTGCGCCTATCAACGACAACGACAGATATTCTTGTCGTTTTCGTTTTCATTGTGCGTGGACAGTAAATCTATATCAACGACAATTTATTTTTGGAATGTATTGTAATCAGTGTCGACGCTTGGTATTTTCCTAAAGTATCATTTTTAAAAAAAGGCGTATCATTGAATATCATTTAAAGAAAAAACTTTTATTCATTTGACATATTCATATTTCATTCATTAAAAAAAAAATACCACATTAACAAAAACAACAAATATTAAACAGACATTATAATGAAATCAATTCAAACCAAAAAACAAAGGAAAATATAAAAAAAATAATAAATAAAAATGATTATACAAATAAATTTAAATCTTTGGCTGACCATATTTTTATATTACTTGCACCTGCAGGAATAAGTTTTTTCACCGACATAATAGAACAATATTATGACTTAGATTATCGTTGATAATAAGAAGCGGTTAGTTTTTTTATTTTAAATTAGACTTAGCACTGAAAACTTCCTTTCTGTCGAGGCAGAAGTGTGGTAAACTTGTCATATCTGTCATAAAATGACTATGTTCCAAAAATATAAAAAAAAATTTTTTCTCATTGAAAAATACTTCTTATAATGCTTGCTTTCGAATGACTAATTGTGTCAAAAATTTCATTCATTTTCATTCCTTTTCCATTCTACGGTCTGCAGCATACACAAAAAAATAAATTTGAGATAAAAATTACAGTTTGCACATCATAAAATAAATTCTGATTGCAGCATATTAAATGCGGAATTTCGGTTCGTCGAAACATTTGGACGTACTTTAGAATAACCATAATAATATCTATGACAAAATTCCTTTCAGTAATAGCTATGAATCATAGAATTACTAGTACTAGAATGGCAGTAGAGAAAAAATTTTCAGACAAATTTCAAAATTTGGTACGTGTACCGTTTGTATGTATTTACTAGTTTCTCCGCGATTCATTTCATTTTGAAAGTGAAATATAAAAGAAACATTTAAGTACGATTTAAGTAAGATTTCAAAGTTAAAAGTAAATGAAAACAAATTAGAAAATATTATATTCAAAAAATTTGTGTGTTTTTGTGTTTTTTGAAGTTTTTTAAAAAACATTAAATTAAATAAAGGATTATTAAGATGGGAAGAAAGTGTTGATTAAAGATTTTTTTTTATTTCTTGAGCCGATAATATGCGATACAAATATCAGCCAATTTTTTTAAAATTATTTTAAAGGTATTTTCCTTTTGGTTTTTGCTTTCCATTTTTCATTATTATTAAGTGACCGTTCTGTAAATTTACCAAAACATAGTATATTTTCGAATAGAATCAATTTGAAAATCATATTGCAATGCTAAATTTTTTAAATAATAAGTAAAATTTTGATTGAATAAAAAAAGGGTAAATAAAAAACCGTTTAATTTTTTTTTCGGAAACGTTAAGTTATTTGAAACAGAAATCAAAACTCTCCTTACGGTTAACATAAATGTAGATTTCATATTTGCAAAAGGTTCGTTCATATTTAAAAATAGCTAAAAATGTTTATATATTCACAAGATTATAAATACTTTTTGTTTTGTTCAAAAAATTATGATTTGTTTTTGATTTACTTATTTTCATTTCCACGATTAATAAATACCTTAAGATAAATCAAAATAGATATGTAAGTTAATTAAAATTAAACTAAAAATATACTTATAGAGATTCCATTATTTTTAAAAATAATTTACTGCAATTTCTTCTAATATTATTCAAATTTTTTTCTTGATGTTTTGTTCAATTATATATTCAAATTAAAAAGTAAATATTTAAAAAAAAAAAAGTAAATTAAATTAAATAGTTAAAATCTTTATTCGAAATAACTTACAATATACAAACTGCCCTGCCAATAAACATTCTCATTTACTCAATTTAAGCAATGACAGATGAAGTAGCCGTACCATTTGTATACGCATACGAAATAGCATATATATTTTTTTGTCTGAATACCTCAGGATAGGAAATCACATTAGAAGAAAAGAGTCGGGAACATTCTTTTGCCATTCTAGAACTAGTAATTCTATGGTATGAATTCTGAAAATTCTTAGAAGAAAAGAGACAGTAAAATTTTTTTAAATACGAGTAATCTATGGTATTATTATTAGTTTTTATTCAGTCCATACATAATATAAATACAATACTTCGAAGTTAAGGTTAAAAAATAATTAGCTATGGAAATTGAGAAATTCATTTATTTTTCTCCGTTATTGCTACCTATTTTAATAAGTTTTCTTACTTTGTTACTCATTTATCAATTTTTTTACAAAATTAGGTGTATATTATAGAATTAAGAAACATTTTAAGTTTTTAATATTTTTCTATTTTAAAGGTGTAGTCATATTGTCGTCAATTGTTGGTTTTGCAATGAGAACACCAAGGTTCCGTATTCAAAAAAAAATTCCTGGATATGCCCAAATTCGGTTTGTCAACAATATAACGGATTTACAAAAGAAGGCGATTATAATAAGGAAATTAAAGAGCAATTTAATCGTAACAATAATGTTTTTTATACTAATTTTAACAAAGATTTCTTAAAAGTAAATATGAATGTTGAAGGCACTTCAAAATGCTTATGCTCTGACTGTAACCAAAATCAGTTTATGAAGATGCAAAAATTTTCGGAATTTGAAGTAAGAACTGAAAGGAATTATGCCGAAGAATTTAAAAAGTATAAGTAAGTTTAAAATATGGTTATTTTTATTTTTCGGGAAGTGAAATGCTTTTATTATTTTAAAAAATTGATTAAAAAAGCCAAATTCTTTCAAAAAAAAGAATGTTATACAATAAAATTTTTTTAGACAAAAACTTGAGGAAACTTACGGATTATGTTGCAGTTGTGAAAGAAATCTTCAGGAAATTTTACGTGAAAAAAAAAAAATGATTTTAGGATCGAAATTTTACGCTGATGTATTGAGAGAAGATGGTACAAAATACTCCGAAGAAAAAGTCTTCAATAAAATTAAATTAAATGAAAGTGCAAAATTTGCTACCTTAATTCTAATTTTAGCCATTATTAATGTATTTTTTATCATTAAGGAAATCAAATTATTGAATAATTTTTTTCCATATTTTATAAATGTTGCACCACCTTTTATTACAAGCAAGCCATCATATTCAATATTTATTTTAAATTCTTTAAAAAAAGTTAAATTTATCGTTCTGAACAACCATTTTTTACGAAAATTATTTCTATTTATAAAATTTTTTTCTATCTTTTTACTAAAATTCTTTGGAATTAAATTGTCAGCATTTTATATCAATTATTCTATGTATGGTTCAGTTGTCATTTCAATTTTTAGCATTTTTCTAATATTTGCTCAAAGTATTTTTGACCAATTTCGTTTAACGCAATATACTGTTTTATTAACAATATGGAGTACTCATTTTACGGTTTTGAATGTAGATTATTTTAAAGAGGCGGAAACATTTAAGGTAAATATAATTAATATTACATTCAACTAAGAAATAATCTTGATTTTTTAGATGTTGACTTCATTTGCTGTTTTAATTTTTTCACTTCCTGAAATAAATAAAAGTTATTTAAAAATAAATGAAAACAAAAATTTTCACAAACTTCATCATGATATTTTAGTCCATGAAAAACCCATCGGTGCGTTCTTTACTGACACAAAAAAAAATTTCATAAAATCCACCAAAAATAGCATTATTAAAAAAAATCAAACTCTTAGAAATGTTAACATTAATCTTTCAAAGTTTCAAAATTTTAAAGTAGATCATGATTATTTGTTAGTGGAACCAGATTCAACATCTGTCAAATCAAATACAAAATCTGAGTTTCCAACTTGTGCAAACAATTTAAATTTTAATAAAAATTCGAAATCATCGAGATTAAATAATTATGAAAATTCTTTCATTAGTTCTAATATTTGGTGTAATAATACCTCTTTTGATTCAAGAAATTCTAACATTATTTCTCGTCGAAATTACAATTTAAAAAAGCATTTAATATGGAAGCCAAGCTCACTGAAGAAAAACGTGAATGAATATAACAAATTTTGTTTTGATGAATATTGTTCTATAAAGCCTAAGCGAACATCTCTAATTAAACCTAGTTTTTGTTGTTTAAAACAAAATTTTGATTATGGAACAAAATCATGGACTTCAGGGGGATTTTTTACTTTACGCCAACCAAATACATCTATGCCAAACAGGAATTTATTTAATTTTAAAGATAATACAAATAATTTAGACACATTTTCCCGTTCATCATCTAAGTCGTCTGGTTTTGAATCTAATAGTAGCTCTTTACAAAACAGAAAAATAGCACTAACTGAAAAGGATTTTAAAGAAATAAATAATTTAAATAAACAAAATGTCAGTCTAGAAATGAATTGCAGACGTCAACAATTGTCCAGCAGGTGTTTCATGCATTCACTAAATAATGAAACGTTAATATTAGAAAATTCAAGAAATTTGGTCAAACATACTATGTCACAAAATGCTGACCCCATAATCAAGCCGCAACCGCATTACAATGGTTTGAAAGAAAAGTCTTTAAGAGTACATAAAAATTTTTCCCATATGAAAAACAAAAGTAAAATTGATATAAATTCTTTTAATTTAACAAGAATTGATGACGATTTTTCAATAGAAATTGATAATCTAAAAAATAATTTTTTAAAAACAATTATATTTGATAGTTAAAATTTCAAATACACAAATTGATAAAAAGTTTAATGAAGCCGGTTTTATTTTTTTAGTCAATTTTTGCTTTACAGAAAGAATTTCTTTAAAGAAATTTATGTGCAGTCTAACTTAGTGGTCAGACCTCAACGTTTCGTCAATTTTTCTTGAACTTAAAACATGTTTTCGGTTAACATCGAGCGTAATTAAAAAATTAAAAAAAAAGTCAACGTGAAAGCAATACATTTTATAAACGTAATAGTTTTTTTTTAAATAGCCTAATTTGATTTTTTTTCTAAAATGATCTATAGGAAATTTGGCAGATACATCAATTATTTATGGTAAATGGAACTTAAATTATGTATCACAAAAGTTTCAATTTCACTACATCCGTCTTACGTAAAAAAAAAGATAAGCGAGGTATATTATACGCAAAAACTACTGATTTTTATTCTTTTATTTTAGATTATAAATTATTTATCAATCTAATCCTAGTTGTATAAGTCTGTTTATTAGTTTTAAGGACGACAGGACACCACATAATTAAACGTCAAACACTAAACTACTGGACTACCTGGAATAATCTAGAACACAAAAACTAATGAACACTTTTTTCTAATTTTCTTTCTACATTTTCAGTTTTCAAAATTGAGTATTAAATTTTCAGATTAAATTTTTTTTTTGTTTAATTTTTTAAAAATGTTCTATGTTATAAAATTTTTACCCGAAAAACAAATAAATATTTATAAACAATTGTCAAAAAAAAATTAACAACAAAAAAGAGTCGTCCATAAGGGATCTGAAAAACAATTAGAACGGAGAGTACAACTTAGAACAGTTTTGAAAAACTAATGAACACAAATCTAGACACTTTCGGACAGAAAAATACCTGTACCAAAACTAATGAACCAAAAACTTATTTCTGTTCTAGGTAGTACAAGAACTCACTAATAAACACACTTATTGAGTAGTTTTGCGGAGTTTTTCTATTTTATTCCCTTTATTTTTTTTTTTTATTCCCTCAATTTATACCTATTTAATTTTTAGACCACTTTTCACTCTACAAAGTACATGATCATTCATTAATACGATACTAAAAAGAAAAAGATCATAACAATAAGAAAAACGAGTAAGAGTGTAGTAGAGTACACTGTGTCAATTCTGGGATACCCGTATGACCTTATAAACATTATCACCCCTATTCTAAATTCCCTCGTACGGCTAAGTCGGAGATAATCTACGAAAAATTGATTCTTAATTCCGACTTAACGTTACGAAAAGTGCAAAAATCTATGAAAGAAATATTCATTCGTAGCATATTCGTCCTTCATATATTAAAATTTTTAAGGGTAAAATAACGAAAGAACTAAGTAGACATTATCAAAATGTTAAAGAAATATCTTTTATTTATAATTAATCTTAAAATACTTTTTTTTTCAAAATAATATATAAAAATTATTAGGTACCTACTACAAATTTGAAAACACAATCATAATTTTTACATAAAAAAATGGATTCAAACGTCAAAGTTGCCATTGCAAATCTAATTATCTACAAGGGAACTTAGAATCGCTATTGTGATTGACAACACCACAAAACTAAAAAAATTGTCACTAACAACTTTGTTGTGATTCTCTAGTATGTTTGACAACACAGCCGTTTTGTCAAATATAGTTATTGCAATTGACAACATTTTACATTTATGTTCTTTGGGACAACTTAAAAGTGACAACATTTTACACCAGTTGTCTGTACATACTGTCAAAATTAAATATATAAAAGTACTTGATTTAGAATTGTAAAAGTGGGAAAAAGCTAATAAAAAAATGTTTGTACTTGTCTAGTAAATAAAAAATAAAGGATTCATCAAATAAATAAAGGAATTCCCCTAATAAAAATATCTTTGGTATGTTATGATAACGGAGTAAAGATATTCGATACGTTTTTTTTAAAACAACTTATATTAATTGAAAAGGTACATAAATTATTCAAACTTTAACACTTCAAAACCAGTTTTTACAATTAAAATTCTAAAATGCCAATGGTTGCACTTTTATGGCATACAATCTCTTTACAACTGCTGAAGTTTTTATTAATAATAAAAGAATTTGGTTGTGTTGTGAATTGGGTGGTGTTGTGTAATAAACAATTCAACTTAAAAGTGTTGTTAATCGCAATAGCACTCACTATAAAACTTTCTTTCGTGACGTAGCCATTTTTTCGTAGAAAGTCTACGAAGGAATTTAGAATAGGTGTATATATCATCCGATTAATTACTTTTCGCAAAATTTCATACATACTCGAACCCTCTGCAGTAGACCAACCCAATTTTGCAGTAACTTTTGCCATTGCAATTATCTATTTTTGGCAAAATATCAGAAACTCAGCTGCAATAGGTAAAGAGTTATGCTCATATAAATGAAGAAGTTGTGTGGAAGGTACTCGGACCTGTGGACCAAAATGGCTGGATTTCAATAGCGATGACGGCTACTGCATAAAAACGAATTTGTGAAAATTTCAAAACTAACTCCTTTATTTTTTGAGTTATCGTGCAGACGGACGGACATACATATCTAAATCGAATTATTATACATACACTTGAGTCTATCACATCTATTCTAAATTCCCTCGTAGACTTTCTACGAATAATTGGCTACGCTGCGAAAAATAAGTTATAGTTATTCTAAATTCCCTCGTAGAAAATTAAATTTACAATGGCAACTTTGACGTTTGAATTCATATTTTTATGTAAGAATTATGTTTATTGTTTTCAAATTTGTAGTAGGTATCTAATAATTTTTGAATATTATTTTGAGAAAAAAGTATTTTAAGATTAATTATAAATAAAAAATAGTAAGATATTTCATATCATTCCTTTAATATTTTGTTTATGTCTAGTTCTTTCGTTATTTTAGGCTTAAAAATTTTAATATATGATGTACGAATATGCTACGAATTAATATTTCTTTCGTAGATTTTTGCACTTTTCGTAGCGTTAATTCGGAATTGAGAATTAGTTTTTCGTAGATTATCTCCGACGTAGCTGTACGAGGGAATTTAGAATAGGGGTGTATATCTACCTCCTTTACTTCTCTGCGTCACAAACGTGATGACAAATTTATTATACTTTTTTTTTATCAATGCCACAATAAGTAAGATTTTGATCACAGTATTTAAATATTAATAGAAATTCTCAGTTAGGACAAAATTGTAATTGATCTCAATCCGAAAAAAAAATCTCTAAAGATCAAGAAATATAAATTTGAATATATACATACATCTATGCATAAACATTTTATAAAATTCCATACATTCCGATTCCATACAAGCATAATATATTTAATAATTTAATTCCGACTTGGAAATACAAAACCTACACTTATTTGGTTCAAATTTAAAGACATATCCATAAGTCATTTTAACACCATAAAAGCTGTTATTAATTTGAGCGTAAGACATAGCTAACCAAATTAACTTTATAATACTAAAAACATTTTCTAATTACACTATCTATTAAAAAATATTACAAATTCTTACTAATTTATCTATTTAAAAATATTAAAAAACAAAAAAACTTGAAATAAATGAAAATATATTTATTTCAATTCAATTACAAAAGTGAAAAAATGTTAATTATTAAATTTTGTGATAAAAAGCTAATCAAAGCATAATATATTTTAAACTTTTTTAAGATTGTAATAATTTTAAATGGTTAGTTTATATACCTAATAGAAAAGCTTATAAACGCAAAGTATGCAATAAATGTATTTCTAAAATACAATTACAAATTTAGACCTTTTCATATAATTCATTTAAATATAAAAATAAATTTTACATAAATGCAGCAACCTTTGAACATAGCTAAACAACTACAATTAAGTCTAAATTTCGGGCACACATAGGAAAAGGAAATATATTCTTTGGCTTCAAAATTAAACTCGACCACAACCAATTCCCATGGTACTTTCATTACTAGTAACCTAGAGTTTAAATTTCATCAAAATAGCGGCATTATTTTTTGAGTTATGGTGTTTTTAAGAAATATGTTTGTTAGCCCTTGAATTTTTCAAGGGTTCCAGAACCCGAAACCATGGTACGATTTCGCCCCTATGCAGTCCCCGTCATACTTTAAATACTAGTTAACCCTTGTACACAATTGGAACGTTCTATCTTAATTTTAAGTTACTATAGTTTTATTAATTTCGATGATAAGCTTTTACACATTGGGCGGTCTAAGAGAGGTACTGAACCACCACTCCAATTGATCCAAAATTAGAGGGACACGCAGGAAATAGTAAAGAACACCCATGTGTCAAATTTGAAGCTTCTACATTTGTTTCAAGTTATTATCTTTATTAATTTCGAAAATATGCTTTAAGGTCCTCGGAACTGAGTGGCTGGTCCCCACCCACTACTCCAATTGGGCTCAAATTTCAAGGAGACTAAGGAAATCGAAGCGACACCCTGATCCCAATTTTGGAGGTTCTGTCTTCATTGGTTTCGGAATTATGCTAGTTTGGCCTAAATTCGATCAAAAAGTTCTAGGTTCCAAACCCATTGTCCAATCCTCACCGAACGCAATCGCCGCCGTAGTTTCATTACCGATAACCTACAGCAGAAACTTCATGAAGATAGCGTCATCACTTGTTGAGTTATCGTGATTTTTTATATATGTTCGTTAGCCCTTCAACCGATTAAAAGGTCCACAATCCGAACCCTTGGGCTGATTTCGCCCTTGTACAGTCCGCGCTGTACTTATAATACTAGTTAATCCTTGTACACAATTTGAATGGTCTATCTTAATTTGAAGTTACTATTTTTAGTAAAAACTTGGGAGGTCTAAGAGGGGTACTGGCTTGGCAAATTGTGGCAAATTTAAAGCTTCTACATTTTTTCATGTTGCTATCTTTATTAATTTTAAAGATATGCTTTAAGGTCTTCGGAAATGTGTGGCTGGTCCCCGACCCACTACTCCAATGGGGCCCAAAGACACTTAGGAAATAGGAAGGGACATCCTGATACCAAATTTGGAGGTTCTATCTTCATTGGTTTCGGAATTATGCTCGTTTGGCCTAAATTCGATCAAAAAGTTCCAGGTTCCGAACACCTGGTCCAATCCCGACCTAACGCAATCCCCGTAGTAGTTTCATTTCTAGTAACATACAGCACAAATTTTATGAAGATAGCGTCATTAGTTGTTGAGTTATCGTGATTTTTTATATATGTTCGTTAGCCGTTCGTTAGTTCGTTATGCAATCCCCGCTGTACTTTCAGTCCAAGTAACCAATAGTTAAAATTTCGTCAAGAGAGCTCCATTATTTTTTGAGTTATCGTGCCTACGGACGGACGGACGGACATGGCTATATCGACTCAGGAGTTCACGCTGATTACAAATATATAAGCTTTTCCATATCTAGCTCGCTTTCTTTAGATGGTTACAAACACCATACCAAAGTTAATATACCCCTTTACCTATTCTATAGGTGTAGGGTATAATAAAAACAAGTAAGGACTTAGAAATACAATTTTGGTTCAAAATTAATGGGAAGTCTATAAGACATTTTAAAATCATAAAAGCTTTTATTAGTTTGATCGTAAGACATAGCTGACCAAATTTACTTTATAATACCAAAAACGTTTTCTAATTATTTTATCAATTCAAAACTATTACCAATTTTTACTAATATATCTATTTAAAAATATTAAACAAATAAAGTTGAGATAAATGGATTTGTAAAATGCAATTACAAACATACATATTTAAAACTTCTATGTGTATTTACTGTTGAATGATTTAATACCTTTGGTTAAATATTTCAATTTTCAATAATTTTTAAATTTATCTTTTATCTAAATTTACTTACTTATTAATGTTCTATATAATTAAATTCAAAGTTATTCGAAAGAAATATTAATTTGTAATAATATAAATATAAAAGTTTATATAATTTCATGATTTTTAATTTTAGTTAAAATTATTAATGCTTTTATTAGCTTTTTATACCCTACACCTATAGAATAGGTAAAAGGGTATATTAACTTTGGTATGGTGTTTGTAACCACCTAAAGGAAGCGAGCTAGATATGGAAAAGTATATATATTTGTGATCAGCGTGACCTCCTGAGTCGATATAGCCATGTCCGTCCGTCCGTCCGTAGGCACGATAATTCAAAAAATAATGGAACTATCTTGCTGAAATTTTAACTGTAGGTTACTAGAACTGAAAGTACGGCGGGGATTGCATATGGGCGAGATCGGCCCATGGGTTCGGATTCTGAACCTTTTAATCGATCGAAGGGCTAACGAACATATATAAAAAATCACGATAACTCAACAACTAATGACGCTATCTTCATCAAATTTGTGCTGTAGGTTACTAGTAATGAAACTTCTGTGGGTATTGCGTAAGTTCGGGATTGGACCATGCGTTCGGAACCTAGAACTTTTTGATCGAATTTAGGCCAAACCTCCAAATTTGGTATCAGGGTGTCCCTTCCTATTTCCTAAGTGTGTTTGAAATTTGGGCCCCATTGGAGTTGGGGGTCGGGGACCAGCCACACATTTCCGAAAACCTTAAAGCATATCTTTAAAATTAATAAAGATAGCAACTTGAAAAAATGTAGAAGCTTCAAATTTTGTGTTCTTTACTATCTCTTGCGTGCCCCCCTAATTTGGGATCAATTGGAGTGGTGGTTCAGTACCCCTCTTAGACCTCCCAAGTTTTAAAAGCTTATACTCGAAATTACTAAAAATAGTAACTTAAAATTAAGATAGAACGTTCAAATTTTGTACAAGGGTTAACTAGTACTTAAAGTACAGCGCGGACTGTATAAAACCGAAATCAGCCCAAGGGTTCGGATTCTGGACCTTTTAATCGTTTTCAGGGCTAACGAACATATGTAAAAAATCACAATAACTCAACAACTAATGACGCTATCATGAAATTTGTGCTGCAGGTTAGAACAAATGAAGATAGAACCTCCAAATTTGGTATCAGAGTGTCGATTTCGATTTACTTAGTCTCCTTGAAATTTGAGCCCAATTGGAGTAGTGGGTGGGGACCAGCCACTCAGTTCCGAGGACCTTAAAGCATATTTTCGAAATTAATAAAGATAATAACTTGAAACAAATGTAGAAGCTTCAAATTTGGCACATGGGTGTTTTTTACTATTTCCTGCGTGTCCCTCTAATTTTGGATCAATTGGAGTGGTGGTTCAGTACCTCTCTTAGACCCACCAATGTGTAAAAACTTATCATCGAAATTAATAAAACTAGTGACTTAAAATTAAAATAACACGTTCGAATTGTGTACAAGAGTTAACTAGTATTGAAAGTATGACGGGGACTGCATATGGGCGAAATCATACCATGGTTTCGAGTTTTGAAACCCTTGAAAAGCTCAAGGGCTAACAAACATATATCTTAAAACACCATAACTCAAAAAATAATGCCGCTATTTTGATGAAATTTAAACTCTAGGTTACTAGTAATGAAAGTACCATGGGAATTGGTCCTGGTCGAGTTTAATTTCGAAGCCAAAGAATATATTTCCTATTTCCTATGTGTCCCCGAAATTTTGACTTAATTGTAGTGGTTCAGCTATGTTCAAAGGTACTTGCTGCATTTATGTAATATTTATTTTTATATTTAAATGAATTATATGAAAAGGTCTAAATTTTTATATTTATTTTAGAAATACATTTATTGCATATTTTGCGTTTATAAGTTTTTCTAATAGGTACATAAACAAGCCATTTAAAATAATTGCAATTTTGAAAAATTTTGATTATTAAATCTATTAGCTTTTTATCACAAAATTTAATAATTCAAATTTTTTCATTTAGTAATTGAATTGGAATAAATATATTTTCATTTGTTTCAAGTTTTTTTGTTTTAATATTTTTAAATAGATAAATCAGTAAAAATTTGTAATATTTTTTAATAGATAATGTAAGTAGAAAATGTTTATAGTATTGTAAAGTTAATTTGGTTAGCTATGTCTTACGATCAAATTAATAACAGCTCTTATGGTGTTAAAACGACTTATGGATATGTCCTTAAATTTGAACCAAATACGTGTAGGGTATTTCTAAGTCGGTTGCACCGACTGACTGTTTCTTTACTCAGGACCCGAAATAGGAAATATATTTTTTGGCTTCGAAATTAAACTCGACCAGAACCAATTTCCATGGTACTTTCCTTACTAGTAACCTAGAGTTTAAATTTCATCAAAATAGCGGCATTATTTTTTGAGTTATGGTGTTTTTAAGATATATGTTTGTTAGCCCTTGAACTTTTCAAGGATTGCAGGACCCGAAACCATGGTACGATTTCGCCTTTATGCAGTCCCCGTCATACTTTCAATACTAGTTAACCCTTGTACACAATTGGAACGTTATATCTTAATTTTAAGTTACTAGTTTTATTGATTTCGATGATAAGCTTTTAAACATTGGGGGGTCTAAGAGAGGTACTGAACCACCACTCCAATTGATCCAAAATTAGATGGACACGCAGGAAATGTGCCAAATTTGCAGCTTCTACATTTGTTTCAAGTTATTATCTTTATTAATTTCGAAAATATGCTTTAAGGTCCTCGGAACTGAGTGGCTGGTCCCCACCCACTACTCCAATTGGGCTCAAATTTCAAGGAGACTAAGGGAATCGAAAGCAACACCCTGATACCAAATTCGGAGGTTCTATCTTCATTTGTTTCGGAATTATGCTCGTTTGGCCAAAATTCGATCAAAAAGTTCAAGGTTCCGAGCCCATGGTCCAATCCCGAACTTACGCAATCTCCAAAGTAGTTTCATTACTAGTAACCTACAGCACAAACTTAATGAAGATAGCGTCATTTTTTATATATGTTCGTTAGCCCTTGGACCGATTAAAAGGTCCAGAATCCGAACCCATGGGCCGATTTTGCCCATAAGCAATCCCCGCCATACTTTCAGTCCTAGTAACCTACAGTTAAATTTCATCAAGATAGCTCCATTATTTTTTGAGTTATCGTGCCTACGGACGGACATGGCTATATCGACTCAGGAGGTCACGCTGATCACAAATATATATACTTTTCCATATCAAGCTCGCTTCCTTTAGGTGGTTACAAACACCATACCAAAGTTAATATACCTATTATAATAACCTCTACCTATTTTATAGGTGTAGGGTATAAAAAATTTTGTCGTTTATTAAAAAAATATTTTCTAAAATATAATACATAATATGTATTATAGTAAAACTGTTAGTCTTTTAAAAATATAAAAGTGCGAAATAAGAACGGAAATAGGAAATATTGCATCAAATTTGATTTTTTTATCTTTATTGATTTCGAATATATTATGCTTTAAGGTATTGGGAGTAGTGTGGGTGGTACGCTAACCGCTATTCCAATTCATCCAAAATTTCACGTACACAAAACAAATAAGAAGAAACACATGTGTCTCAAATATAATGTTCTATCTTCTTTGGTTTCGAAATTATACTAGTTAAACTTTAATTCGATCAAAAGCTTCAAGAATCTGAACCTGACAAGAACCAATTCCATGGTACTTTCATTACTAGTAACCTAGAATATAAATTTTATCAAAATAGCGAAATTAGTTTCTGAGTTTTGGTGATTTTAAGATATACGTTTGTTAGCTTTTGAACTTTTCAAAGGTTTCAGAAGCCGAAACCATGCTACGATTTCGCCCATATGCCCAGTCATACTTTCAATACTAGTTAACCCTTGTACACAATTGTAACATTCTATATTATTTTAAGTTACTAGTAACTTCGATGATAAGCCTTTCAACCTTTAGAGGTCTAAGAGAGTTACCTGAACCACCACTCCAACTTATCACATTAAGGGAACACGTAAGAAATAGTAAAGAACAGCTTTGTGCCAAATTTGAAGCTTCTACATTTTTTGGAAGTTACTATCACTATTATTTTCGAAAATATGCTTTAAAGTCTTCGAAATTATGTGGATGGTCCCTGACCCACTATTTGGTTCCAATTTTCGAGGACACTTAGGGAATAGAATAGGACACTCTGATACTGAATTTGGTGGTTCTAACTTCTTTGAATTAGGGATCAAGCTCGTTTGGCCTAAATTCGATGAAAACTTCTAGGATCCGAACCCAAGGTCCAAACTCTTCGCAGTCCCCGCCATAGTCTCATTACTAGTAACCTACTGCACAAAATTCATGATTGTAACGCCATTAGTAGTTGAGTTATCATAATTTTTTTATATGTTCCTTGGCCCTTAGAACAATTAAAAGGTTCAGAATCCGAACCCATGGGTCGATTTCGCCCATATGCAATCCCCACCGTACTTTAAGTCCTAGTAACATACAGTTAAAATTTCATCAAAATAGCTCCTTTAGTATTTGAGTTATCGTGCCTACGGACATAGCTATATCGACTCAGGAGGTCACGCTGATCACAAATATATATACTTTTCCACATCTAGCTCGCTTCCTTTCCTATTTCATAGGTGTAAAGTATAAAAACGTCTTTTAATTAAAAATATGAGCATGTCTTTTGGCTAATGTAAAATCATATGTTTTGATTTCCTAATTAACACAATAACTCAAAAACTAATGGAGCTATCTTGATGAAATTTCAACTGTAGGTTACTAGGACTTCAAGTACTGCGGAGATTGCATATGGCCGAAATCGGCCCATGGGTTCTGATTCTGGACCTTTTAATTGTTCTAAGGGCCAAGGAACATGTAAAATAGTCAGTCGGTGCAACCGACTTAGAAATACCCTACACCTATTTGGTTCAAATTTAATGGGAAGTCCATAAGTCATTTTAAAACCATAAAAGCTGTTATTAGTTTGATCGTAAGACGTAGCTTACCAAATTAACTTTATAATACTAAAAACATTTTCTAATTACTTTTCTAATTTATTTACAAATTCTTACTAATTTTTCTATTTAAAAATACTAAAAAACAAAAAAACTTGAAATAAATGAAAATAATATATTTATTTAAATTCAATTACTAAAGTGAAAAAATTTGAATTATTAAATTTTGTGATAAAAAGCTAATCTAAGCATAATATATTTAATAATTAAAATTTTTCAAAATTGCAATTATTTTTAATTGATAGTTTATGTACATATTAGAAAAGCTTATAAACGCAAAATATGCAATAAATGTATTTCTAAAATATAATTACAAATTTAGAACTTTTCATATAGTTCACTTAAATATAACAATAAATTTTACATAAATGCAGCAAGTACCTTTGAATATAGCTTAAGTATTGTAAACGATGTCTTAATTATATATCACCTATGGTTTTTAATTTATTAAATACTATACTAAATATGTTTTATGGTAAAATTCTTAGCCTTTTAAATATATAAAAGTGTTAAATAAAAACGGAAATAGGAAAGAACCCTCGTGTATCAAATTTAAAATTTCTATCTTCATGAATTTCGAAGATAAGCTTTTTAATTTTGGCATTTCTTAGGAGGCACCTGAACCACCACTACAATTAAGTCTAATTTTCGGAGACACATAGGAAATAGGAAATATATTCTTTGGCTTTAGAATTATGCTCGTCGAATCCGAACTCATTGTCCGAACTCGACCAGAATCAATTGCGATGGTACTTTCATTACTAGTAACCTAGAGTTTAAATTTCATCAAAAAAGCTGTATTATTTTTTGACTTATACTGTTTTTAAGATATATGTTCTTTAGCCCTTGAACTTTTCAAAGGTTCCAGAACCCGAAACCATGGTACGATTTTGCAGTCCCCGTCATACTTTCAATACTAGTTAACTCTTATACAAAATTGGAACGTTCTATCTTACTTTTAAGTTACTATTTTCATTCATTTCGATGATAAGCTTTTAAACCTTGGGTGGTCTAAGAGGTGTACTGAACCACCACTCTGATTGATCCAAAATTAGAGGATCCGCACAGGAAATAGTAAAGAGCACCCATGTGCCAAATTTGAAACTTCTAAATTTGTTTGAAGTTACTATCTTTATTAATTTCAAAAATATGCTTTAAGGTCTTCGGAACTGTGTGGCTGGTCCTCAACCCACTACTCCAATTTGTCCCAAATTTCAAGGACACTTAGGAAAAAGAAAGAGACACCCTGATGGCAAATTTGGAGGTTCTATCTTCATTGGTTTTGGAATTATATTTGTTTGGCCTAAATTCGATCAAAAAGTTCTAAGTTTCGAACCAATTGTCCATTCCGTAGTTTCATTACCAGTACCCTACAACACAAATTTTATAAAGATAGCGTCATTAGTTGTTGAGTAATTGTGATTTAATATATATGTTCGTTTTTTTTTTTTTTTGTTTTACGAGGGAATGGAAAGCTCGAAAGCCACCCATTGAAACTATGCGGTGTTTCTTTTGGTAGTGTATGATTTTAACACACCAAAACCACAACCTTTTTGAACCAAACTTTAGGAGGGAACCTGTAATACAAATGTACAATTTGGTTACAAGGATGAGGATATGGAAGGATTTAGGATTATGGTGGAAGTTATTTGGAATATTTGGATTATGGGGGATGGGGAAAATTGGATGGGATATAGAAGAAAGATGTTAATGTTTTTCTTAAATCTTGTTAAATCGTACATATATACATTATCAACTTTGGGGAACACATTTGATTGAATATGGTTCCATAAACGAGATTTACGCATGACAAACGAATTTCCATAAGCCGTGTTACGCCATCTAGCTAGTTCAACTGTGTAGGGATGAGCATCTGCTGCCCTCCTTGTTTCCCTTTCGGAAATCTTGAATGGAGGCATAAGTTGTTTGATTTCTTTAGAACAGGTGTTAGTCCCTAAAAGATATCTATAAAACAAGTTCGGTGACCCAACAGTGCGACGATGGCTGAGTGGAGTGAGCGTTGAGGTAACACTGGGATCATTTATAAGACGAATCGCTCTGTTTTGCACCTTATCGAGATATCCCAGTGCCGTAATGGGAGCACCAGCCCAAATATGTGCATTAAACTCCATTTTCGGCCTAATATAAGTTTTATAGATATTGAGGAGATCAGAGGATGAGAAGTAAGTTTTGCAGCGATACAAGAAACCCAAACATTTAGCAGCGTCCTTAGCTACTCCAAAAATATGATTTTACCAAGTCAATTTTTGGTTTAGCTCAATCCCCAAAATGTTTAAGTCTTCCGTATGCTGCAAAGCTTCTCCTTCAAAAGAAAGGTTCGGAATAGTTGTAGCTATTTTTCGCGAGACTAGACAGCATTGGGTTTTTTTGGTGTTGAAATCAACTCTGTTTGATTTCACCCCATTTTTGAATTTTAATTAAATCTTTGTTTAATTCACTTATAGTGAAATTTTTTGCTGTTGAGTTAATCTGATGATTAGTGTTACAGCGGCTATGAAATTCATAGGAAGCAACAAAGGTACTGTCGTCTGCGAAGCTATGGATTGGATTGGAGGTTATTGATAGTAGGTAATTTATAAATATTAGAAAAAGGCTGGGGGATAAAACAGATCCCTGAGGGACACCAGCATTTATTTTAAAATCTTTGGATGAATATCCGTCGCTAAGAACACGAATCGTCCGATTCAAAAGGAAATCTCCAATCCATTTAACAAAAACTCTACCTAGACCTAAAGCCTTGCATTTTGCCAATAAAGCATCATGCCAAACTCGATCAAAAGCTTTAGAAATATCCAAAGCCACAACATCATACTCACCAGAATGGTGAACGACGGTTAAACGACGGGCTCTGAACCCGTATTGTCGATCATGAAGCAAACCTTTACGATCTAGATATTTCAAAAGGTTTTCCAAAAACTTTTTCCATTATTTTAGAGAGGACCGAAGTAATAGCAATAGGTCGGTAGTTAGAGGGATCGCTTTTATCGCCTTTTTTAGGAATTGGAAAAACATGTGCAACCTTCCATTGGGTAGGATGAATACTCGAAGTAAAGGAAAGATGGAAAAGGTTGCGCAGAGGTTTTGAAATGGAAGTATATGTGTTTTTGAGGACGGTAGTTATAATACCGTCCAGACCGGCTGATTTCTTGTATCAAGATTCCTCAAGATTTTCATCACTGCTCGCGACCTAAAGTATATTCTACCAAAGGAGCAGCCAACTTCTGGAATAGATGGAGGTCTTTGAGTTGACTGAGGCAGTGATGAGTTAGAAGCGAACTGTTTGCCAAACAAATTCGCTTTTTCTTTTGAATCTGAAACGATGTGGTTGTTTATATCAACAAGTGGAGGAAAAGAAGACCCGCTATTGTCCTCTTTTAAATTTTTTGCAAAAGTCCAAAAGGACTTGCTATTCTTGGGCATGTGTATTAGTTTTCGTTTCAACTTTTGGTTGAACAAGAATTTTTGCTTGTTGATAACTCTCTTACATCTGTTCCGAACCACTATATAGTTGGTCCTGTGAGCCTCCAAACCACTGTCCCGATACTTTTTGAAGGCTTCCACTTTTTTTAGAATGGCTTCTTTACAAATGCGATTAAACCAAGTTTTGGGTTTCCGTTTAATAGATTTCATGGAGTGAGGTATAAATAATCTCATTCCAAGTAGAATAATTTCACTAATGCAGCAAAGTCAACATTCCTACCTCGGAAGCACAGTGACCAATCAAAGGTTTTGTAAAAATTGTTCAGACCTTCCCAGTTAGCATGGTTATAATGCCATACCAATTTTTTGGGAAGGGACCTTTGGTTGGACACCGAGCCTGCCCGGAAGCTTGTATTGACCAAACAGTGATCAGAGCCCCCCAGGGGGCAACCAACTGAAACCACATACTTTTCAGGGTGTGTGGTTAGAAACAGATCCAAGAGGTGACCTTTTTGATCAGCACGGTGAGGGATTCTAGTGAAATTTTTAACAAGTTGAGAAAGGTGAAATAGAGTAGAAAATAATTCAACTTGTTTCCCAATCGAGTTTTGACTCGGAGAAGAGGTAATGGAAAAATGAAGCCAGTCTTTGTTATGAACATTAAAATCCCCCGCCAGAACAATTTCAGTCTCAGGAAAACAATCGAGAATTTCATTGATCTGGTTTGAAAGGTTTTCAATTTCCATAACAGTTTCTTGTTCACTTGAATTAGGTATTCTGTATAGAAAACAGAAATGTATAACATGCTTTTCAACATGGATTTTGACCCAAACGTAATTGAAGGCTGGGCTTAAAGATTTATATTTGTCAAGAGTGTTAAAAGCAATGTCTTTTTTTATGTAGATGGCGATGCCTCTTTTGGGAACAAAGTGTAAAACGAGTAAGTAGTCGTTAATATCGAAGTTCACATAGAGCAAGGATTGCCGGTTTAATTGAATTAAGATGACCTTCAACGGCATGGAAGTTCGTTTGCAAACCGCGAATACTACAAAAATTAAGGTTAAAGTTGATAATGTTGTTAGAAATTAGGAAGAAAAAAGAAAAAAAAACAAAAACCATAGAAACTATCTAAAAGAACCCTTGGGCCGATTTCGTTCATATGCAGTTTGCGCTGTACTTTAAATACTAGTTAACCCTTGTACACAAGTGGAAATTAGGGAGACACACAAGAAATAGTAAAGAACAACCTTGTGCCAAATTTGAAGCTTCTACATGTTTTAAAGTTGCTATCTTTATTAATTTTAAAGATATACTTTAAGGTCTTCAGAATGTGTGGCTGGTCCCCGACCCACTACTCCAATGGGGCCCGAATTACAAGGACACTAAGGAAATATGCAGGGACACCCTGATACCAAATTTGGAGGTTCTATCTTCATTGGTTTCGGAATTATGCTCGTTTAGCCTAAATTCGATCAAAACGTTCTAGGTTCCGAACCCATGGTCCAATAGGCTATGTAAGTGAAAAATGTATAATATTATTGCTTTTTAAATTTAATTTATTGGCATAAAAATTTTTAAATTTATTAATAATGTTTCTAATAAACACTTTTGTTTTGGATTTGTTTTATTAACAGCTTTGTTTATTTTGTGAATCATAAATAAGTTTTGATGCGATTTGATATTGTAGCAGCTTTTCTCAAATTGTTATACATATAATATATTAAATTTTTTTAATGATTATACAAACTAATTGTTATACCTATAGTATTAATTAAATAAAATATACTATAAATTAAAAACAAACATTTTTCTTTTTGTTTTCAGGATTTTTTTTTATTTCAGGTTTTCTTTTTTTTTAGATTTTTGTTTGTTAAAGCAAGAGTGCTATAACTCCTATTTTCTTTCAGGTCATCTGAGCATCGCAAAATTGTTAAAGCTTTTTCAGTTAAATAAAAATTATTTAAACATATTAACTCATATGTTTTATTTTTTATTTTTATGTTTACTATAGGCAAAGATAATGAATATAACTAGATTTGCACTCTCATATAAAAATTTTTTTAGAAAATAAAACCCTAATATGAGTCTCATATCATCATACATTCATACACGTTAAAAATTAAAAAAGCTTTTAAGAGAGTTAAAAATAAAAATAACTCACGTGACTGTCGATTAACTATAGCAAAGAAGATCATTTGAGAGAGAATTTTTTATTTTCATTTTTTGGTATATGTATGCGAGTACGTATACATTATTATTATTATGCGAACACATATACATTATTAAATGCTAGTAAAAAAGCCTGTCGGACGACAGGTATAATTTTAATTTCTCTTTTTATATATAATCTTTTTTCCTGCTATTGCGCTACTGAATTAATAAAAGGAAATTCGTTATCTAAAGAACATTATAATAATTTGTTTTAGTTTTGTAAGTGATAATAAAATAGAAGTATACATCCTAAAGTGTTAAAAATTTCTTTATACGTTTTTATTACAATTTTCTGTATCTACCTGTTAACAGATTTCTCATACGTTTTGATTTTTTTTTTTTTTCTGTTCATGCAGCAGCGTCTTTTATTATATTTATAAAAAATAAAAACTACATATTGTAGTTAGTTATTAGTTCTGTAAGTGATATTTAAATAAAAGTATGTATACATACTGAAATGTAAAAAATTTCTTTATACGTTTATATTAAAATTTTCTGTTAACAGATTTCTCATACGTTTTGATTTTTTTTTTCTGTTCATAATTTACATTTTATCAGTTTCATTTTTTCTTTCTCTTTTGAATGTAAGTATGTATTTGTAATTAGAAGTATTTTACATGTGTGAATAACACTTAACATAACATAAGGGCACGGTGGTCAGCAGCAGCAGCAGTTTGTCTTTTATTATATTTAGATAGATTATTTTTTGTTGAATGAATCTTAATAGATTTTATTTTTACTTTACCAAAAGGTTTTTTATGAATGATTGCGTATGGCTATTTTGTAATTTTAAAAAGGAAAATATGAAAAAAGAAAATCTGAAAAAAAAATATCTTGTTGAATTATAATTAAAAATTATAGAAACGGTAACAATTAATGTTTTAATTCTTAACGTTTTTAAATTATATACATATATCTAATTCAAATTCACATGCACTTTGTTAAGTATTTCAGTTTTACTAAAATCCATTTACATTATTTTTTGTTTTTGAAAAAATCGAAATATATACGTGAATTTGAAAGATCATAATATATTATCTGTACTCATTCGATGCCTCCAAATAATAACTATATAAGTCAAGTTTGATATCACGATTAGAATAGGTATAAGTAAATTCATATCTCTTTTACTTGTAATTTTTATAATTCATATTTTTATAAATATCATTTTTTTGGTTTTAATTATAGTTACAACGAAACAAAATTAAAAAAAGCTACTTTTTCGTAGTTCTATGCTTAGTTACGTCATTTTTAATTGTATATTTTTGTTATTCGAATGGTATAGGGTGCACATTTTCGGATAAGAACAATGTAAGCCTACTTACATTAGCATTTTTAAGAGAAATAAAAAATAATAACCCGAAAAGAACCTCATAAGTCTTGAAGATCACATAATAAAATTGTTTTAAATATTTTTCAAAGGTTTTTTAACTTCACATTTGCATTTGCTGCACATTTTGAGCTTGAATTTTAAGGTTTTTGTTTTATATGGACTGTGCTCATCAGTTATATTCATTATCTTTGCTATAGGTACCAAAAACAATTAACCTGTTTTTATTTTTCATTCCTTACAGCAAGGTTATATATGTAGATCAGACATAGCAGTAAGTATATATTTTCAGAATCATTCTAAACTTTCAATTTCTTTATTATCATTTTTTTTTTTTTATTATAAAGCATTTTTAAATAACACAAAGATTCAACTATAGTCATAAAACAGGTAATGTTACTACATATTACACCATGATCATTAAACTTTTGTTTTCTTTCTTTATCTTCTTTACCAAGAATTATTTTTTTTTCTTGTTATCTATAATTCCTAAATTTAAAACTATTTTTTTTTTTTTTTGTTTTAAACACAGAAAACTGGTTTACTTTTAAGGAATAAAAATTATATATATATATATTTTTCAACTTCATCTTTCATAATATTATTTAGATTGTTAAATTTCTATAAAATCAACCAAAATGTTTTTGTTTTCAATAATAAACGTTTACAAAGTGACCTTACATCAGTCTGTGGATAATATTGTTATATATTTTTAGGTGTGATGTATGATAAAACTTTAAACGATCTTAACTGGAATGATATATTTATTAACCCTCACCATCAGATAATAGAAAAAATTATATGAATTTATAGGAATCCTCTGATATCATCAGTGTTGCCATTTTGACAGTATTCCGGTCAAATTTGACTGGAAAAAATATTCTTTGACAGGAAAAAAATCGAAATATTTTGACTGGATTTTTGACTGATTTATTTTTTATTTGACCGTTTTTGATATAATTTCGTTTCGGAAAAATTTAAAATATTTTTAAAAATATTCGTTGAATCTGAACATTTTAATTCACCAAAAGGGTTATAAATTTTTGAGAAATGGAGTAAATCTTAATTTGTATTGGTATTCGATGAAATAGCCATTAGAAGGCTATACTATAATAGTGCACTGGATGAAATTAGTGGGTTTTCTAATTATGGTTCCGGCAGAACAAGACATCGCAAAATACATACATATTTTGAAATAACTATTTTACTACTTTATCTGAAATAATAAATAAATAAATCTTCGACATGGTCACATTATATTAGTAGTTAAATTAGGTATTGCGAATTTATAAAAAGCAAAGCTCCATAAATCAATCTAAACAAAGAAATTATGTACATGTTTCATTATACATACTTAATTTTAAGTCTTTCTGTGAAATCTAGACAATGTACATATATACATATATATATTTATATATGTTTTTTTTTTCAAAGCTCTAGAAAATGTCTTTATCAAATTATTGAAATTCTACTCCGTTCTACTACTATTTTTAAATCTACTCCTATCATTAAATCTACATACTTCAATTTTTCAGTAATGCTCTCCAATAATTTATTTTGTGCCGATCAGAAAACTTAGTAGCAAAATTTAGTACAATATTTATTTCTACTTTCCTTTCTTTTTTGTTTTAATCAGAACATATTCGAGCATCTAAAATAGAAGAAACAAGGTAGACTAAATACATAAGTTGCAGCTTATCCGCATCCATACATGATAGGTAATAAACAGTTGCATTGACGTAATCTTACAACTTAAGTGAATATTGCTCAATGCCACACGAGAGTGTTGTAAGTTGTAGTTTCAACTGTTGTCAGTTGTCATCAATTTATGAACTTATGAATGTATGTGTAAAAATTAGTTCATTCGAAGATAATTATTGTCGGAGAATGTTTAGTCAACTGATTTTTCAAAAGCGGAAAGTTTTTGTAATTTTTTATTCATATACAAAAAAAAAAGGTTTGTAGCTACCTAAATAAAAAAATGGATTTGTAGATAATATAAGAAATTTAATTTTTTCTTTACATTGAGTAGGTAGGTAATTTTATTTTACTTATATCATATCTAGGTCATTTAAAAATGGATTATTATTTTAATTAACATCTGTGGGACTAAGCAAACATTCATAATTATACAATTTTAAAATTAGGTTCTAAATCTGTTCCTTAAACTAATTGTCTTTTATATCATTAATTATTTTTTGCTATTATTTATTTTAACTAAATTTTATATTTTATCAATCAAAATATATTTATATATTTAATATAATACAAATATATTTTTTCATTTTTGTTTTTTTTTATTATGTAATTTGAAAGATAAAAAATAACAAATAGAAATAAAACCTGATATGGTAATCTTATATTGATTTTTATCAATTTCCAATACCAGAAATATTTTTTATTTTGTCCGGTCTCAAATTTTTTTTGTTTAAGATGTGCACAGTTCAAAAATTTTTAAATAATGAAAAAAAAAGAAAAACAACAAAAAAATTAAAGAAAAAATAAATCATTTTTTTGTTTGTGTTGGTTAGTGCATCGAGTCTTACAAGTAAAATTTGGTTGCAACGAAATCGGTTTTTTGTGACAACAATATTTAAGAAACTGGTTTGGTGCATACAGGATTTTAACCGATTACGTCAGTATTACGTCAATGCAACAGCTGTAAATAACCGTCTATTTTAGGTATATCATTATAGATACCTCAGCACCGATAACAAAGTTGATTTTGGATTTTTATTTCTCATTTATTTTGCTCTTAATGTAAATTATTAAAACAACTATGTATCTCATTTTTCAGATACCAAAAGCTTTATATCACACATAGGTATATCATAAATTGTATTTTAACAATCATATTGAATTCATTTACTTAGGGAGACACGTTTCACATTTTATGATTTTTTTGTTCATTCTCTTTATTTATTACGAAAAAATCTGACATACAAAGTATTAACTTGTTTGTAAATACAAAAATAAGTACATATCATGTATAATAATAATAATGTGCAATGCAATGTGTATGCGCAAAAATAGAGAAGAGAGATTTTGTTAAAGGTGGTTTTGAAATAATTAGTTGCCTGTATTAAGAATGAATATAATGCGCATGCGTAAGAGCACGAATTAATTTGTTAAACCTTTTATACATATTTTTTTTTTCTGTTTTATATTATGATTATTTCTGTATTTTTTAAGTGCTTAAACCATTTAGCTTAAGTATATTGTATGAAAAATTTTATAAGAGGCTCACAAATACGATTATATTTACGTTTCTAATTAATATGCGTTTCAATTTTAGGTAACAGTCACTTATGCATCAATATCTATTTAATTTTTTTTACATTTCCTGCATTTTGTATTACATCTACCGTGATAAAAGTTTAAAGCAAAAACAAAAATAATCAAAAAATTTGAGATTGAAAAAGCTACATGATCCATTATAATCAATAGTTTTTTTCTTTTTAACAAATATAAAATGTAAGTTTTGCCGGCGGCAAATTGAAAGCGCAATAATATTGTTTATGATACGTAGAAAAATGTAGAGTAGATTTAGTACATTTATTTATTTTGTTTTTTTTTTTTTTTTTTTTTAACTAATATTTTTTTTTAATTACATTTTCTTATCACAAAAACTTTATTAGCATAAATTAAAAACTTATAATAGCACTATATTGAGTTAATTTTTAAATCTTTTCATAATTCATAAATGTTCTTAATTAGTAAAACTAGGATTTATACATAATTTCTGGTAAAACTCTGATTCATTTTTAAGCTACAAATAATGTTTTTAATGTAGTAAATCTACTCTACATGCGAAATGTAATAGTTTACATAGTTCACATTTGTAATGAGTATAAGAAAAAAACTGAATTAGAAAGGAAAAAAATATTCTAGCAACCAATAAATGAAGAAAAGAGTATTAATAATGCAAAACTGCTATACTTAAACGTACAAGGAGTAATAAATAATTTTAATGAATTAGAATGTATAATTGAAAATAAATTTTTTGAGTTTATTTGATTGACAGAAACGCATCTAATCGAAGAAGATGAAGATAACTTAGTACAAATAGATGGCTATAATATAATAAGAGTTGACTCAAACTCAAGACATACAGGTGGTGTTTTATGTTATGTAAGCATGTCTTGGAATTATGAAGTTATTAAAAAAATTTGTATTGGATTAAATTTGTGGTGTTTAATTTTGTCAGTATATATGAAATCAATAGTAATTTACCTAGTCATAGTATATAAATCGCCTAATCAGACATACACTTTAAATGAATTTTATGATAGTTTTAGTAGAATAATGGATGAATTGACCGAATTAAATTATGATGTATTAATTGTTGGTGATTTTAATATTGATTGGTTGAATAATTCTTCAAAGAAACTAAAAATGTTAGAAATAATAAGTGATGCAGGATTCAAGCAAATGCTAAATCAACCAACTAGAATTACCATGAACAGCAGTACACTAATAGATTTTATAATTACAAATAATCCCAATAAAATCACAACAAAAATTGATAATTCGTTAAAAGTAAGTGATCACGAAAGTATTATGGTCGAAATTGAAGTACATAGCTTAAACGATGAAGTTAAAAGTAAAAAATTTTTAAAATATAATAAAATTACATTTAGAAATAGTATTATTAGAAGCCCACTATCTATGCTCCATGGATCATGGATCATGCGATAAAAAAGCGAGCATCTTTAGTGAAAGTTTGTCAAAAATAGCAAGCAATTTTATTACAACAAAGCATATAAATAACAGAAATAATATGTGGTTTTCAAATGAATTAAGGGATATGAAGCATAATAAAATAGTTCAATACCGAAAAGCTAAATGGTCAAATACTGGGATAGATTGGGAAAGGTATAGGCAACTAAGGAATAATTATAAAAAAAGCTTGAAAATGAAAAAAATTAATTTCTAATTAATAAAGTTACGAACGCTAATTATCAAAAATCAATGTGGAAAATAATAAAATCGTATGTTTTAAAAAGTAACACGTTTAGCGAGGTAAATGAAATTGAATTTAATAATAGGAAATATGTCGATAAGGTAACCATAGCAAATAAATTTAATGAATTTTTTATTGATAGCATAATTGAAATTAATGCAAATATTCCAAATATTGAATTTAAAAATTTAGTAAATAGAAATGAAAATGCGTTTTCATTTGAATTAATAACCTTAAGTAAATTAAAGTGCATTATTAAAAGCATTAATAATAAAAGAGATGTAAATTTTATAAATAAGAGAATAATTTTAGATAATTTTTATATCATTAGAGAAAATCTATTAGATATAATTAACGACCCACTAGCTACAGGTAAATACCCTGAAAATTGGAAGGAAACAACAGTAATCCCAATAGAAAAGGTTAAAAATACTATAAAATGTAATGAATTTCGACCGATAAATATGATCGCATGCGAGGCAAAAATTTTAGAGAAAGTAGTGAATATACAATTAGAAAATTTCTTAGAAAAACATCAACTAATCTCTGAAAATCAGTCAGGTTTCCGCAAAAATCACAGTTGTGAAATATTATTAAATCTGGTAGTGAGCAATTGGAAAGTCTCCATACATAACAAAAAAACCATAATTGCAGTGTTTGTTGATCTCAAACGAGCATTTGAAACAGTAGACAAAAATATTTTAATGAAAAAACTTGAAAAATATGGAATACGAGCAAAAGAATATAAATGGTTTGATTCATATATAAATAATAGAACTCAGAGAACAAAATTTAAAAATCATTTCTCTGAATCTAAAAAAGTTCCCACAGGGGTTCCACAAGGAACCATTTTAGGAGTCTTATTGTTTTTATTATTTATTAACAACATAGAAAAAGTGGTTGAGTTTGGTAAAATAGTACTTTTTGCTGACGACGCATTAATTTATATAGAGGATGAAAATGTTAATCAATGTGTTAATAAAATAAACGCAGATTTAAGTAACATCAATAGCTGGTTTAAAGAAAATAAACTAAGCCTAAATATTCAGAAAACTAAGGCAATGGTGTTTAATGGTGTCTTAAATAATTCTATTTCAATCGATGGTACAATTTTGGAAACGGTCGATGAAATAAAATATTTAGGTTTAATTATTGACAGAAAGTTAAATTTTACCAAACATATTGACTTCATGTGCAAAAAAATCGCAAAAAAACTATCATTTATGTATCGGATTAGAAATAAACTTTCTTTATGCAGTGCAATAAATATTTTTAACACGATGGTAAAGCCACATTTCGAGTATTGCTCAACCGTTATTGCGTTCCCATCCAATTTAATTTTAGAAAGGCTACAAAAGCTTCAAAATCGTGGAATGCGTATAATTTTGAAATGTAGCAGATATACATCGATTAACTACATGCTCACAACGCTGAAGTGGTTAAATATACGAGAACGTTACAAATTGAACGTGTTAAATTTTGTATTCAAAATGAAGCATAATATCTTGCCAAACTATCTTTGCTCTAAATTGTTATACGTACAAGATGTGCAGAATTACTACCTTACGAATATTTTTAATTTTCGTTTGGATTTTTTCCACAATGAAAAAGCAAAGAAAACAATATTATACGAAGGGTTGAAAATGTTCAACGAGCTGCCCAACGATATTAAAAATGAAAATAACTTTAAAAAATTTAAATTAAAAACAATTAAGTACATTAAAGAAAATTAAAGTTTAAGTAAATTAAAATCTTTTAAATTAATAATTTTTGTATATATTCAATTCTATTTTTTATTTTTCTACATATTGTAATTTTTTATTTCTCTTTTATATTTAACACTTTCTTTCTTTTTTTGAAATAAATTACATTTTGAGTTTTGATTTTTTAATATAACTTTATGATCAAATCAAAGTAAAATATTTTATAAAAATATTGTATAAAAAACATTGTCGTTTAATAGTATTTAAAATACTAAATAAATAAATAAATAAAAAAAACATTAAATCGTTCAAGAAAAAGCTGTAAAAAAAATCTGCATAGGTTTAAATTATTTTTTAAATTTTTTTTTTTTCTTTTTGTTGTTATTTAGTTTATAGGTATGGGCGTTTTTCTTTAGCATTTTTTTTTCTCCCTTATGATAAAGTGTATGTATGGATATGTAATCTTTCTAGAAAAAGCTTTTTCATTTCATGCTAGTATAATTTACACTGGAAAAAGCTTTGCAGTTTAGTACATTAGCATGTACCGCAAAGTTTAGCTACAACGGCCACACTGGAAAATATCTGAATTTTGCCCCCTTTAAAATACATGGGATTTTTGTGCTCGGAGTGACATAGCCTATCTACTACATATATACTTAAAAAAAACTGTTACATCATATATAAGAGTTTTCATTAGTGAAAATCAATTAAAATACACTTAAAGTTTATTTTCCAATAACTCCAAATCACGAATTAAAAATAAAATTTCTAATTTTAAATAAATTCTAATAGCATTTTCAGTATAAAAAATGTTTACCGCAAATTGTTTGGGAGTATCTATTATAATATACAATACGTATATTTTTATCCTTTGTCATAAAAACGTTATTTATATAAAAATTAGCTGTATAGAAAATAAAACTCATATACTGTATTATATTCTCATTTTTACTATATTAATACACTTAAATTTGAATTTAAGGTTGACAACATCAGCTTATAATCCCGTTCGCATATTTATGTACATGTATGGTATATCTAGTTTCCGCACATAAATTGAAGTCCTTTTCTGAACAGGATATAAATGTTTGCGAATTTAATTTTTCGATACTATCATTATAAAATAGTAAAATTGTATTTTTAAACCTGTAATTGCTATTTAAAATTTTTAGTTTTTCCTAATCAATATGTAAATATATTTTGACAGAATGTAAACAGTTATTTAGATGTTCAATGAGGCATGCAAATAAAATATCATGGACTATAGAATAAGTTTATATGTGTTGATATATGAATATAGTATTGAATGCATACAAAACGTATTACGATGCAGAAACAATTTCAATTGTCAAACATGTCAACTATAGCTGATTGTTTTGTTAAAAAATAAAATTAGTTGAGGTAGTGAAAAAGTAATCAGTAATCACAAGCTAATTATATACTTCTAATATAATGTTACAAGAAGGGTACCAGTAGAATTTTTCAAAAAAAAAAGTTTAACTGCCAATTCATTAAATTTTAAGTTCAATTGATATTATAAGTTTCTTCAGAGTGAATTTAGTTTATTTGTAATGAAAATTTGCAAATTTGTAAAAAAAGCATTTGTTAATTTAAAAGCAATAATATTTAAGTTCAATTGATATTATAAGTTTCTTCAGAGTGAATTTAGTTTATTTGTAATGAAAATTTGCAAATTTGTAAAAAAAGCATTTGTTAATTTAAAAGCAATAAAAAATCACAATAACTCAACAACTAATGACGCTATCTTCATCAAATTTGTGCTGCAGGTTACTAGTAAAGAGACTATGACGGGGACTGCGTACGAACGAGTTCGGACCATGGGTTTGGATCCTAGGCCAAACAAGCATAATTCCGAAACCAATGAAGATAAAACCTTCATATTTGATATCAGGGTGTCCCTTTTTATTCCCTTAGTGTCCTCGAAAATTGGAACCAATTGAAATAGCGGGTCAGGGACCATCCCAACAGTCAGGGATGATCCAAAATAAGAGGGACACACAGGAAATAGTAAATAATACCCATGTGCCAAATTTGAAGTTTCTACATTTGTTTCAAGTTACTATCTTTATTAATTTCGAAAATATGCTTTAATGTCCTCGGAATTTAGTGGCTGGTCCCCACCCACTACTCCAATTGGGCTCAAATTTCAAGGAGACTAAGGAAATCGAAAGCGACACCCTGATACCAAATTTGGAGGTTCTATTTTTATTGGTTACGGAATTATGCTAGTTTGGCCTAAATTCGATCAAAAAGTTCTAAGTTCCGAACCCATTGTCCAATCCTCACCGTACGCAATCACCGCCGTAGTTTCATTACCAATATCCTAAAGCACAAAGTTCATGAAGATAGCGTCATTAGTTGTTGAGTTATCGTGATTTTTTATATATGTTCGTTAGCCCTGAAACCGATAAAAAGGTCCAGAATCCGAACCCTTGGGGTGATTTCGCCCTTATACAGTCCGCGCTGTACTTATAGTACTAGTTAACCCTTGTACACAATTTGAACGTTCTATCTTAATTTTAAGTTACTATTTTTAGTAATTTCGATTATAAGCTTTTAAAACTTGGGAGGTCTAAGAGGGGTACTGAACCACCACTCCAATTGATCCCAAATTAGGGAGACATGCAAGAGATAGTAAAGAACACCCTTGTGCCAAATTTGAAGCTTCTAAATTTTTTTGAAGTTGCCATCTTTATTAATTTTTAAGATATGCTTTAAGGTCTTCAGAATGTGTGGCTGGTCCCCGACCCACTGCTCCAATGGGGCCCAAATTTCCTAGACGCTTAGGAAATAGGAAGGAACACCCTGATACAAAATTTGGAGGTCTGTCTTCATTGGTTTCGGAATTATGCTCGTTTGGCCTAAATTCGATCAAAAAGTTCTAGGTTCCGAACGCATGGTCCAATCCTGAACTTACGCAATACCCACAGAAGTTTCATTACTAGTAACCTACAGCACAAATTTGATGAAGATAGCGTCATTAGTTGTTGAGTTATCGTGATTTTTTATATATGTTCGTTAGCCCTTCGATCGATTAAAAATTTCGGATTTCGAACCCATGGGCCGATTTCGCCCATATGCAATCCCCACCGTACTTTCAGTCCTAGTAACCTACAGTTAAAATTTCATCAAGATAGCTCCATTATTTTTTGAGTTATCGTGCCTACGGACGGACGGATGGACATGGCTATATCGACTCAGGCGGTCACGCTGATCACAAATATATATACTTTTCCATATCTAGCTCGCTTCCTTTAGGTGGTTACAAACACCATACCAAAGTTAATATACCCCTTTACCTATTCTATAGGTGTAGGGTATAAAAACACCATAACTAAGAAAATAATTACGCTATTTTGATAAAATTTATATTCTAGGTTACTATGAAAGGGGGAATTGGTTCTGGTCGATTTCGGATTCTAGAAGCTTTTGATCGAATTGAAGTCAAACTAGTATAATTTCGAAACCAAAGAACATAGAACCTTATATTTGGGGCACAGGTGTTTCTTCTTATTTGTTTTGTGCACATGAAATTGTGGATGAATTGGAATAGGGTTTCTTCTTATTTGTTTTGTGCACATGAAATTGTGGATGAATTGGAATAGTAGTTTGTGTATCATTCCCACTACTTCTAGGATCTTAAAGCATAATATATTTCAGATATATATAGATAAAAAAATCAAATTTGATACACTATTTCCAAATTCCGTTCTATTTAACACTTTTATATTTTTAAAAGGCTAAGAGTTTCACTATAAAACATATTATGTAAGTAGTTAACCTGGCACTCTGTCATGGGAATTCTGGCACTCTGCCGGAAAGAGATAGCAATAGTTTGGCGTATTGACCTACATTTTGATTAATTACCCCGGAAGTAGGTCAAGTTATAAAGTAGGTGATCTTGACGTCGGCGGTGCCGGTAATTAGGTCAGACAGGTTTAGAAGTAAGTTAAACAACTCTTGTTGTTTATATTGTAATAGGGAATCATGTAAAAGTAGTAAGTAAAAATATTTCAATACAATGTGCGTATGCAAATTAGCATGCAAAGAGAATATAAAGTCAAAAGAAAAGAAAAAAAATTTTAAGTCACAATCACAAATAGCAAGTTCATTAAAATGTAAAACATGTTTTCTGCCCAACATGTATATATATTATATGTATGTAATAAGTAGAAGAAAAAAGTCATTGTTTTCTGTAAGGAATGAAAAAAAAAAAAAAAATCAAAACTATGGTTCATTGCTTTTGGTACCTATTCATAATCAACATACAAATAAAATAAAAATTTGTTTAGATTATTTGTACATCTCTTATGTAAGATTTTGCAGGTGCATTGCATCTTTAATATGAAAAGTATAAACCTGAAATCAAAGAAGTGCTTTTAAATTAAAAAGAAACAGAAGATATAAGTTAATAAAATGTATCTTTCATATCTATTTTATGTTGTTTCACCTGTAGATTGTAACTTTAAAGAAAAATTTATTTATTTTTCCTGGGTATCTGAAACTTAAAAATAAAAACAGTATTGTTTTGTTTTATCAATTTTTATTTAACTAGAATTAAAAATTTTATTTATTTACTTTTTCCGTTTACTGATTATCAGCAAGCGGAAAAGTTAAATTTGAATCTTCGAGGAGTAAATCCCCCTTTTCATTTTTATATAAATAAATTATGGAGGTATTAATACCCTCCTCTAATTCTTTATTACAAATTTCCTCATATTTACGAGGAATAAAAATGATAAAATTTTGAGTTTCGAAAACCCATTTTTCACCGTATCTTGTATTTATTTGTTTTAATTTTTTTAATATATATAGTCTATTTGGTTCCATTCCTTCAATTTTTAAAAAGGTTTTTTTATAGCATGTATTTGTTTCAGCCTTTTCATTAAAGGCCAATAAAAAACTTCGTTTACTTGGCTGTTGTTGTTGTTGTTGATGCTGTTTTGGATGTTGCTGTTGTTGTAGTAGTAGTAGTTGATGTTGTTGTTGTTGTTGCTGTTGCTGTTGGAGACGATGCCGTTGTTGATCTTGTTGTTCTTCTTGGGTTTCTTCAACTTCGCTATTTTTTGTCTTTCTCCTTTTAGCGGGGAGACGGACAGATGCAGCGACATCATCGCTGTTGCTCATATATAGGTTTAGGAATTCCTGAGCCATGTTGTATGATTTAAATTTTTAATTTAAGTGTAACTGTTGTACAAAATTTCAATATATTTATACTAATTTACAGCGTACAGAAGAATAGAAGTAAAGAAACAGGATTTCACGTTTTTACTACTATAATTTATTGAAATGACATAGACAATCAAACGCAGTATTGCAAAATACTAATTTAAATTCCTGTCATAATTCCTGTCATAGGCTATAATTTTTTATTATGCTCAATTTAGAATTTAATTTTACTTAGAGGAAATATATAATTGACTAAAGTGCATTGCGATTACATTGTTGTAGAATTTTTTTTATTTCTTTCGATTAATTCTCTATTTCTATTTTAAAAATAACGTGAGTCGTGACATACTTTGTTGAAATATCTTTTGCATACAGCTATGCTTTACAAATTTTTATCATTAATTTAAGACAAGATTATAGAAATAAAAAGGAAATAATAATTGATTAAATTCTGATTACATTGTTGTAGAATATTTTCCGATTAATTTTTTATTTTAAGTGAAAGTTTAAATAAAGAAAATAATTATTTTAATGTAACAGTGTCTGATTTCATTTTAAAGCAGAAACAATGTCTAAAAAAGTTATTCTACGAAAATTTTTGAACTCATCAGAAAATGTAACGCACTATAGAATTGAAAGCGACCGTGCAGAAATCGTTAAGAGATTTAACTTACGTGGACGTAAAATTAAATTTACTATAAGACCGGTACCAGATAATGTTGAACCCACCAGCTGGATCAAAGATGCAGTATATCACATTATAAAACATATAACTAGTGATATAAATTCTACAGACAAAATAGGATTAACTTTCTGCGGAGAAAGTTTTGGGGAACGTGGCCCTGCATTCATAAATTTCAAAACAGCCAGTGAACTAAAATTTCTGGATGTTTGGGATATTATATCTAAAGTATTTCAAAGCAATTCCGAAGGTAAATTATAAACACGTTTTTCCTTTTTTTTTATTATTAATAATATTTTCATTTTCCATTTATAGGATTAAGTACAGATACCTTCTGCATTATAGCTACACAGGTTAAATTACCAGCTGGATTAGGTAGATCCACATCGAAATATATAAACTATACTGATGAATGCCTACGAAAATCATCAATCATCCGCATAAAAAATAAAGACAACCTATGTCTTCCGCGAGCACTAGTTGTTGCTATAGCTAGAGTTGAAAACTTTGCCGAATATAGAAAAATATTAAATGATACGAAAAAGCTTCAAACTTTATCGGCATTATACTTAGTAAATAATTCTGGAGTTTCAATTCCATCTGAAGGTTGTGGAATACGAGAGTTGCAGCAATTTCAAAGTTTTTTAAATAAACATAAAATTGTTGTGTACAAATATGGAGAAGCAAGGAGAAGAGAAGTAATTTTTAAAGGAAATAATGACGGGAAAAGCATCAACTTACTTTATCACGATCATCATTACAATGTTATTACTTCTCTTACAGCTTTCTTTTGTTGTAGCTATTATTGTGAAGATTGTCATATTCCGTATTATGTCAAAAATGAACATAGATGTTCAAAGAACTGTCCTTGCTGCCAAAAAACACCTCAGTGCCCTAAAAATATAAAAAATATTTTATGCAAAGAATGCAATCGCACATTTCGAGGTCAAACCTGTTTAGACAATCACAAGGCGTCAACATCAACAAAATTAAGTATGTGTGAGGAAATACAAAAATGCAAAAGCTGTTTCAAAGTTCATAAATCAAAAAGAAGTCATAAATGTGGGGAATTTTATTGTAGCATTTGTAACGAACATGTCATGCAAGATCATCAATGCTTTATTCAAAAAGTCAAAAACCTTTCAGAAAATTATAAAAAGGACTTTATTTACATATTTTATGATTTAGAAACTAGACAAGAGGATAATACATTGTCAAAAACAAAACAACATACCCCAAATTTATGTATTTTACAACAAAGATATGATAATTGTATAGATGAAGTAACATTATATTATTGTAGAAAATGTGGATTAAGAGAAAGATGCTTTGAAAAAGAAAATATAATATCAAAATTCATGGATCATATAATAAAATTAAGAACCCAATATAAAAAGGTTATTGTGATTGCTCATAATGGACAAGCGTTTGATCATCAGTTTGTTTTAAATTATATTCTTACTAAAACTGTTCTTCAACCAAAATTAATTATGAGAGGAACAAAAATCATTCTTATGTTACTGGATAATATAAAATTCATAGACTCGCTTAATTATTTTCCAATGGCACTTAGTAAGTTACCGAAAGCTTTTAATTTACCCACCAAATTAAAAAAAGGATACTTTCCTCATCTATTTAATAAAGTGGAAAATCAAAACTATATTGGAACTTTACCTTCAATGAAATATTATGCACCTGACACAAAAAAGGAGGATGAAAGGAGTGAATTTTTACAGTGGTATGAAAAAAACAAAAACTCTAATTTCAACATGCAGAAAGAATTGATAGAATATTGCATTAACGATGTAAAAATTTTGACAGAAGCCTGTCTGACTTTTAGAAAAATGTTCTTAAAAGAGTGCAATGTTGAACCATTTTTAGAAGCTACAACAATAGCTTCAGCATGCAACTTAGCATATAGAAGAAATTTTCTTATTCCAAACACAATAGGCATCATTCCGAAAAAAGGTTATAGATTAATTGATAATCAATCAAAAATAGCTATGCAATGGCTTATTTGGGAAGAAGATTCTCGTAAAATTAAACTACAATGCGGAATTAACGGAAGAGAAAAAATAATTGCTGGTGTTAAAGTTGACGGGTATTGCGAGGATACTAAAGAGGTATATAAATTTTATGGGTGCTATTACCACGTACATCCTAAATGTCTGACTACTAAAAGGGATACACCTTTGCATAAAGATTCTAGTGACACATTAAATCGGAGGTATGAAAAAACACTATCAAAATCTGAACACTTAAAATTTCTTGGATACAATGTTGTTGAGATGTGGGAATGTGAATTCCGCGAGGAACTGAACAAAAACATAAACATGAAATACTTGAAAAATCATCAACTATTGAACACAGCTCCATTAAATCCTAGAGATGCATTTTACGGAGGTAGGACTGGAAATGTTTACACATACTACAAATGTAAACCAGGAGAAAAAATTAAATATATAGATATATGCTCTCTATATCCATATGTCTGCAAACGAGGAAAATTTCCTATTAAACATCCAACAGTTTACATAGGAGAAAATACTTCTAAATTAAATATATCAACCATTGATGGAATAATTAAGTGTAAAATGTTACCCCCACCACTTCTTTTACACCCTGTTCTTCCACTAAAGCAAAATAATAAATTAATGTTTTCACTTTGTAGAAGTTGTAGTGAAGAAAAATACCAAGGAGAATATTGTTATCATACTGACACAGAAAGATCATTAATAGGAACTTGGGTCATTGATGAAGTCGTAAAAGCTATTGAAAAGGGTTACGAACTTATAAACACTTACGAAGTTTGGGAATACAAAACAGTAAAATATGATAAAATTAATTCAATTGACGGTCTATTTACATCAATGATGAATAAATTTATAAAAATTAAACAAGAAGCTTCTGGTTGGCCTAATATCTGCCAAACTGAAAAAGAAAAAAAAAATTATATAAACCTAGAGGAAATTAAGTTAGATTATGAAAAAATTCTTAATAACCCTGGATTAAGATCATTTGCTAAATTAATTTTGAACTCCTTTTGGGGTAAATTTGGGCAGCGAGAAAACCAACAACAAACAATGATTGTAAATCAACCTTTCCAATTGTATGACTACTACTACTAATTTCTATAGCTCCTAGTGGAGCAAAGAGCCTTAACAAAATCCTTCCATTCAGTACGGTTCTGTGCGATCATTTTTATTTCACCCCATGTTTTTCTTGATTTGGTAATTTCGGCGTGAATTGTTCTTTTCCACGAGTTTTTCGGACGCCCGCGTTTTCTTGCACCTTGCGGGTTCCAATCAAGCGCTTGCCTGCAGATTTCGGACTGATCTTTTCTGTGTGTATGACCAATCCATTTCCATTTTCTTGTCAAAAATCTCCTCTGCTATAGGTACTTGATTGCATCTGGCATGTAATTCCTCGTTCCTAATTCTGTTTGGCCACCATATTTTCAGTATTCGACGGAGACATGTGTTAACGAAGCTTTGAATTTTGCTGGTAAGTTCCTCCGTTACTAACCACGTTTCGCAACCGTATAACAGAACAGATTTGACGTTTGAATTAAATATTTTAATTTTTGTTTCCTTAGAGATGATTGCAGACTTCCAGGTTTTTCGAAGTTGTGCAAACACTTGTTTAGCTTTATTTATTCTAGCGGTCATATCTGCTTTTGCTCCTCCCTCAGGCGTTATTACGCTACCAAGGTAACAAAAGTTGGTAACATTAGATATTTCTTCATCATATAACATCAAATTGTTTACATTAGGTGAGTTTACTTTCATTGCTTTTGTTTTCTTTACATTGACTTTTAGTCCGCGCAGTTCAGACTCTTGTGCCAAATCGTTCAATTTTTCCTGCAGATCGATATTTCTAGTTGATAGTAGGCATATATCGTCCGCATAGTCAAGATCTTCTAGATGTTCCCCGAAATTCCAAAATATGCCTCTGTTTAAATCGTCAATGGCAGCACTTAGTATGTCATCGAGCACAATTAAAAATAGAATTGGTGACAGCAGGCAACCCTGTCTGACTCCACAATCAATATTTATCGGCTCAGATAGTTGACCTTGATGTAGAATCCTGCATTTAAATCCTTCGTACTGTGCTCGGATAAGCCGTATCAACTTCATTGGCACTCCTCTAATTTTAAGCGAGTCCCATATATATTCTTGATGTATAGTATCAAATGCAGACTTGAAGTCTACGAAAACTAGTTTTAATGTGGATTGCCATTCATTCACCTGTTCTATGATTATTCGAAGTGTATTGATTTGATCCACGCATGATCTATTAGGGCGAAATCCAGATTGCTGTTTTCGGATTGTTTCATCTAGTTTAGTGTTGATTCTGTTCAACAGTATTTTTGAGAGAACTTTCGATGGAATAGATAGTAGTGTTATCCCTCTATAGTTATCACAGATAGACAGGTTACCTTTTTTAGGTAATTTTATCAAAATTCCTTCAAGCCAGTCTTTAGGTACCGACTCTGTTTGCCATATTTTTTGAAAAATTGGATGTAGCATACGTGCTGTTAGATTTGGGTCTGCCTTTAACATTTCTGCGGTAATTTGATCAAAACCTGGTGATTTATTGGATTTCATCGTTTTCACTGCAGTTTTTATTTCTTCAATATTGGGGGGGTATGTATTTAAATTGGATCCCCTTTGTGCTGCTGTTAATATTTCATTATTATTTTCAGAGAATGCCAGTTGACTGTGAGATTTGTAGCACTCACTGAAGTGTTCATGCCATCTTTGCAACTGTTCTTTTCGATTTGTGATACTAATTCCATTTTTACTTAGTATTGGACGGTTATTACTTAATTTAGCTCCTGATAGTTTACGATTGGTATCGTATAGTAGCTTAATATTATTTGTTGCAGCTGCTTTTTCGGCTTGGTTAGCTAGTTCGTTTACCCAATTTCGCTTGTCTCTTCTGCAGGACTTTTTCACTTCAGTGTTATATTTACTATAGATTTTAACAGCATTTTCTTTTTGTTTCCGTGTTTTGGCGTTGTTTTTAATATGCTTTGCATTTTTTCTTTCTTCTATTAATTTCCAGGTAACTTCCGATAACCATTCTTTTTTCTCTTTTGGTCTATGACCTAGGATTTTTTCACTTGTTGTTAACATTATTGATTTAAAAGCATTCCAGTTTTCTTCGATATTCATTTGTTGTGGGTTATTAGTTTCATCGTAGCATTTGTTTAATTCTGATGTGAAAGCACTATTCACTGCTGGATCTTTTAATTTTCCTAAGTCAAACTCCTTTGGTATAGTTTTGGCTTTTTGTACAATTCCAGCTATTTTGATACGAATTTTGGCTACTACAAGGTGATGGTCAGATCCAATGTCTGCACCTCTTTTAGCTCGTACATCTAATAGACTACTTCTCCAAAGTTTATTGATACATATATGATCTATTTGATTTTCAGTTTTATTATCGGGGGACACCCAGGTGGCCTTGTGACATGGTTTATGAATAAAGAGTGTCCCACCAATGACGAGTTCTGACGTCATACATGTTTCGATCAAATATTCTCCATTTTCGTTCATAGATCCGATTCCGTGTTTACCCATAACATTTTCCAGCCCTTTATTGTCTGCTCCTACTTTGGCGTTGAAATCACCCATAAGAATAACTATATTTTTCTTCTTGATTTCAGACAACGTTGTTGATAGTTGATGGTAAAAATCCTCTTTAGCTTCTTTACTGGAAACTTCGGTTGGGGCATATACTTGTACCATAACGATGTTCCTAGCTCTACCTTGTAGTTTGATGTATATAACTCTTTCACTTACAGGTTTCCATTCAATTAGTGCTTTGGAAGCCTTCTTGTTAAGTAGAAATCCAACTCCATCTCGGTGAATATCGTTTTCTGCGCGACCGGAATACAAAAATATTTCGCCACTGGCCAGTTGGTGTTCGCCTGAGCCATTCCATCTGCATTCGCTCATACCCAGAATATCCAATTTAAATTTATTTAACTCTCGGGCTGCTTGATGTAGTTTCCCCGTTTCAAAAAGTGTTCGCACATTCCAAGTACCAATTTTTGTACTGTACTTCATATCAAATAAAGGTGTTTTTGCTTTGGTTTCATTTATAGATGAAATATTGTTGAAATTACATGAATTCTGCACCTCCAAATCCGATGTGCATGCCGCTTGTGCGGGAGGGTTCTCAGTGTTTCTCTGATTACCTCTTGGAGACTTGTTTCCTTTCGTTTTTAAAACCATGTTTATTCATCAATCTTTCGGTTTGTAGCGTTCCATCGATTGGTTATAAGCCAAAAGTTGGGTCTGGCAGGTGCTACTTTCCTTTCGGGATGACCAGACTCATCGCTAGAGTGAAGGCCGCTCCTAACATGGAGTACAGTCGCCTTTGGCAGCCGCTTCTTTGAAGTACAGACGCTGCGGTATTTATTTGGTTCTTCCGCCTGCTACGCCGTTGGAATATTTAGGTATTCTCTTCCGCCGCATCAACCGTTGACCGCTTTTCACGTGTAACCCTCGCCAGGAGCCCTCACAAGGTGCTATCAGCCGGGCCAGCTGAACCTAGGTTTTTTAACGAGGTTGGTACTCCTCCCCCTCCTCCTTTCTCATCCGGGCTTGGGACCGGCATTGGCGGAGTTAACATACAATCGCATACAATCAGTTCAGAGTAAGCATACAATCGGAGTTCCAATTGTATGAGCTGTTAACAAATCCTTCTGTAGAAGTGTGTTCAATATTACCAATAAACGAAGAAAACATAATAGTTAGCTGGCAATATAAAGATGAAGCAGCAAATTCTTTACCTACCATAAATGTGTGCATAGCAGCATACACAACAACACAAGCACGACTTAAGCTATATAGTTATTTAGAAGAGCTTAATGATAGAGTATTGTATTATGACACGGATTCTGTCATATACATAAGCAAAGCAGGAGAAAAAGATCCAGCATTAGGAGAATACATTGGTGATATGACTGATGAATTAGAATGTTATGGCGCTGGTAGTTATATTACAGAATTTGTTAGTGGTGGACCGAAAAATTATGCATATAAAGTATATTGTACAAAAGATAATACTGAAAAAGTAGTATGTAAAGTTAAAGGTATTTCACTAAACTATAATACTGCAAAACAAGTAAATTTTGAGAGTATTAAAGATGCTGTGTTAAATTTTCAAGACACAACAGATATATTCGTAATTTCCGATAATATTAAAAGGACCCAAAATCATGAGGTGTTTACAACAACTGAAACTAAGCGATATCAACCAAGATCAGAAAAGCGCCGAATATTAGAAGATCACAGTTCTGTACCATATGGGTATAAGAGACAAAAGTTACAATAAAATATGAGTTTGTATTTGTTTGTACATATATATTTATTTAAAACAAAAATAATAAAATATTCAATAGTTAAACAATATCTTTTTTATTTATCCATGTATTATGATTGTTATCAAATCCAAGCCATTTTACGTATACTTTATTTCCTTGTTTTTTAATAATCTTCTCAACAAGATAAGTATCTGGGTATTTTACAGGTGTAAGCTCAGCTTGATAAAAGCCTCCAGAAATTGGTGTGTCAGTGTAGTCTGATAACTGATATGTAACAGGGTAAGTATTATTGATCTTTGCAATTTTGAATATTTCAGATGACCAATTTGGCTGATAACCTTTTTCGAAATGACCTTTATATTTACTTATTCTTACAAAATTTCCAACCTTATATTTATTTTTCTGGATAATTTTAGGTTCAGTATACACATTTTTAAGTATATTTTTTTCGTTTTTCTTTGTGATTTTTTCAGGAGGAAGTTTTGTTGTACTATGTTTTGTAGAATTATATTCTTTTATTATTGTTTGCATAATAGGTAACCAATTATAATTCCCGTTTAAACTAAATTTTTTCCACATCGAATTTTTTAATGTGCGGTTGAATCGTTCAACAATTGATGCTTTTAATTCACTAAATGTATGATAATGATTGATTGATTTTTCTTTCATATAATTTTGAAATTGTGAATTAAAAAATTCCTTACCCTGATCAGAGTGAATGTTTTTTGGTATAACTTTAGCTCTACTAATAATCGATTTTAAGGCATTTAAAACATTTTCAGCATTTTTTGTTTTCACAGGTTCATATTTGGAAAAAGTGTCAATGACTGTCAACATATATTTATAACCTTCATTAAACTTTGCATATGGTAACATTTCTACTAAATCAATTTGCCATGTGTCATTTAAACCCCTTTGTTTGAATTTTCTTCTAAGAAATTTACGTCTTGCCTGTCTATGAATTTCAGCCACTGTTTGAGCTCTTGAAATTTTGTATTAAAAATGTTAAAGGTAATGATATAATAATTATTGTACATAAAATGATAGACCAAAGCATGGTTTAAACTAATCATCTGATTGAGTTTAATTTGCTTTTATACTTTTCTACATGAGTATATAACTGGGCTTTTATTTTCAATTTTGTTTCATTTCCATTTTGAATATTAGTAGCAACTCAATAAAATGCAGCCTGATTCTACAACATATCCGTTTCATGAAACGGACTATGTAAATACAGAAAGCCAAATACAAGAGAATGAAATTACGTCCACCATAGACGATGAAGAATTTCATGAAACGGACTATGTAAATACAGAAAGCCAAATACAAGAGAATGAAATTACGTCCACCATAGACGATGAAAAATTAACAGAAACGGAGGAATTTATACCTCCCTTTCACATAGTTGAATCGGAAGATGAGGAAGAAGAAGTGGAAGAAGAAATTGCTGAAGATGAGGAAGGACTTCCATTTAACGAAATTTGGGGTATAAATAATCAGCAGGGAGATCCTGACTACTTTGCAGATATTTTTAGAAATAATTTTTAGTCTGTTTAAATAACTATATAAATAAAAATAAAAAATTGTTATATTATTCATTGTGATTTATTTTATTTATTTATGGAGATTGTTACAAATTTTTTGTTTTAACATTACAGGGATTTCAAAAAATAATCTTGAATAATTACATTGTACATTAAAACGCTGCATTGGTATATAAATTTCTTTCTGTAACCTTAATACTTTTTGTTCATCACATAATTTCAGATATTCTGCAACATATTCTTTTACATTTAACTCAGCAGATTTATACTGTGTCATCACTGCTTGAATAAAATCGGTTAAATTGTAAAACAGTTCTGCTTCTTCTCTGTTAATACTTATGCTTTGCCCATTCACAGATCTTAACCCATGATGTAAGCTCTCTTTTATGTCTTTTATCATCTGCATATCGAGTTTTGCGTTAAATTGATAATAAAATTTAATCCATTCGTGATATTTTAAGACAATCTCCCTTTTACCAATACGATGAAATATGCATGAAGCTTCAAACGTCTTACAGTCAAATCCAACAGAAATTTTTAATGTGTGACTTTTATTGAGGAAATATGTATAACTTAGCAATAATTTATAACTCTGACCTAATGCCTCCATTTCTTTAATTTTACTAACATTTATTTATAGTGTTTTAATACTTATACGTTTTAGGAACACAAACTTGTAACGATTTGTATTTTCCAAAAAGCTTTTGAAAGGTATTTATAATTAATTTGTCGTTTTCTACATGATTACCTTTATTAAATTTTTTTAAAAAGGTATTCATACTATAACCGCAACATCTATACCATGAATAAATACAACAATACTGTCCACAGACATCTGAATAATTGCTTTGTAATTGTTTTTCATTAAAAACTACACATTGATTTTTTAAGTAACTTAAAATTTCTAATTTATCAGGTTTTCTGCCAAAAGAATCAAAATATTCGATACAACCACGTTTAGGAATATAAATAACCAACCAATGTGTTCCTGGATCTTTTGCTTTATCTGTGTTTACAATTAAAAAAGTTTGTTTTTTAATTGTTTTGAGGAGTTGATCTAAAGCAAAAACTCCTTTAAAAATTTTACTCGTTTGTTTGTTACATCTCAACACGTTATTTATCTCCAGTGTGTTCATTAATCAAATTGACTCAAGTCATATACCTTGGTTGCTTCTTTTATGTAGTTCGATAAAAACTCTTTTTTAAATTTTTTATTTGTTATAATAATATCAAATTTTTCTAGTATTTGACAGAGCTCTTTATCTATTTTATCATTATACACAGTCCCAAAAGAATAATTTTCAAAACTATCATTTATAAATTCTCTAGTTGGAAATTTATACTTGAGCTCTTTCACAAACTTTTTGCAAGGTTCTTTGATACCAACTATACAAATATCTTTTGCAAATAAGGTATTATTATCATCACAACAAAACGTTACATCCAGTAGTGCACAAGACAGCGACATTTTATCAATTATTTAAATTCATTTTTATGTGTGGTATTTATAGGTTTGTAAATATATTTCGGTTTTTATCAATTTGTAAGCTTGCATCAAATTCTCCATAAACAATACCAGTTAGTGTAGATGTAAGCGGTTTTGATAGCCTTGCCTCAATTCTAACTGTACCCTGATTTAATAAACCTTGACACACTTCATTTCCTGATGCATCTGGAGTTAAATCAAAAGCTAACATGAAAAATCCATTACTAAACATAGCCTTTGTTATCTGATGACCTTTATCATTATGGTTAATTCCAGTACCTGAAAATAGTGTACTGTATGCTCTTGTGTAGCAATTATTTTCATCCGAAAAACTGGTTTCAATTGCTGAATTAGGTATTTGAACTCCATTTACGTTTAAAACAAATTGTGAAATATCAAAATGTTTAAAATTGTATGGGTTTTTTGATCTTTTTCCAGAGTAACCTGCATTTTCTGTCATACAAAATATTATTGTGTTTGGTAGTTGACCAATGAAAACATTATCTAGTAATACTGATGAACTATTCAGCGGAATGGTAAAACTTTTTACCTCTACACGTTTATAATTATATTTGGCATTAGTTTTTTCCAATACAGCATTATGTGCTAATAGTACACTAGGATTAATAGTTACATGTCTCATAAATAAAGTCGCTTCTAAAATTTTTAGTTGAGATTCGTCAGAATCATCTGCAAAAAAGTAAAAGTCTGGTTTTTCAAGTGTTAAAAGAATTCGAATATCAACATTGTTTATGAGAAGTGTAGGTTGATTAAACATGTCTAAATGTAGTTTTCCCATAAGTTCTACTACACTGCTATTTTGGTATAATTTTTGACGTTCTTTTGAACCATTATTATCAGGTTTTCCTATATTTGGTTTATCGAGATTCCATCCTGCACATTCCAAATGAGTAGTAGCGGCATCTGTACCATAATTTAATAATGATTCAATATAAGCTCTATAATGATAATTTCCATCGGATGGAGATATATTCTTTCCATTTAGCTGAACGTTACATTGTTTTAATAATGAATGTAAAAGATTATTGACTACACTTGGTTGTTGAATTAATTTTCCTTCAGTGTTTTTATCATTATTCCATTGAGTTCCATCTTTTTTTAAAATTTGTACTTTCAATTTAAGATATGCAGAAGAAAGATCCCTATATGTATCCCCATGACCTAATGAAACAAATTCTATGACTGATGGATTATCTAAAGAAGCAATAGGGTTGTAGGAAACTTCTTCAGATCGTAATATACTTGACTGAATAGGTTGTGTTCTAAAAATATCCAACTCAGACTTCATACATTCAATCATAATTAACCAAAAATATCGTTTTGCTTCTTTTTGTTACTCACTTTGCGTCGCTTTGACGTAAAATAATTTAAATTATTAATGAGTGGTCTTTTTATAGGTTTTCTTCTTTTCCCTTGTCCATACATTTCATTGAGTTTTTGAACTGCACCTCGTCTTACATTTTTAATAATCTCTTTACTTCGATCTTGTACAACTTCTTTTAAATTTGCACCTGTTGCAATATCCGACAATGCATTAATACCAGAGTTAATAACCTCCTTTTTTAATATATTGGCTCCAGACGTAAATATTGGTTTTAAATATCTGAAAAGTCCACCGAAAAAGCTTCCTAACCCTCGCCCCCTTTGGTAAGGTACAACTGGATGTAACAAGGGACCAATATCATCAAGTCCTTTTCCTGATTGAACTAAATAATATTTATAGTATGCTCTCTCCATAATGTTTAAATAAAATAATATATAATGTTTTTAAATTCCTTTTATTTATACTTTTTTGAAATGCAATACAACTTTTGTAGGAATACTGCTGGTGCAAAAATTTATTTTATAACCATATTTATCAAATAATAATACCGAAATACTATCAAATGATTTTTCCACATTGCAATATTGAATATTGTTATATTCCTTCACTATGTCTGTAAAAGTGTTCTCTATGTTGATAGTTCTTAAACATCTTACATCTTTTCCACCTACATTCTGTGGTTTAATAATATCAGTATATATAAAAAACATATCAGGTTTTCCTACAGGAAATAAACCTAAACTATTAATTAAAAGTATGTAAGCTTCAAGTACTCGAGGTTTATGTTGTTTAAGCTCCTTTACCTTAAGTAATACTTGCTGAAAACATGTTTTTAAAAGTTCCTCTAAAGTATATGCGAATTGTGTTCTGATCTTAATATCTACCTTTGGTTTACTTAAACAGATAGTAGTATAGGTGATATTTGTAGGAAAATCTTCGTTTTTATCTGATGCAGTGTAGTTTTTATCATCATTCAAAAAGTTAAAAATTCCCCAAATCAACTGCCGCACAACTTCTTTCCTAGAATAACCAGGAAATGGTCGTACATTTTGAATTAATGTTGGTATTAAAAATATCTTCCAGTCGCATAACATTTGTTTTGAATTGTATGGTATGTATGTAGTTCCTACACCAAGCATATCGTTTTTCATACCTGAGATAAAAATTTGTGTACCTTTATCCCACTCTTCACCGTAAACATTTGGTATAAAATTATTAACATATATTTCAGAAATACCGACTTTCCAATTTGAATCACTCATGTATTTATCCATTTTATTTGTAAAAGACGACAATGTATTTTCAGGGTAATAATTCATGGATGAATCGCTTAGTAAAGTGACGAAAAATTCATCATTTACTTGTATGCTGTCCATGAGCTTGTTGATTTATTTTTACGAATTGGAAAATTAAGCTCTGTTTGAGTATTACCTGCTGCTGACCGTAAAACACGCCTTGCTGAACTATTTAACTCTTTGCTATTTATAGTTTTTTCTTTCTTCGTTGGTGGGCTTGGGCTGTCTAAAGGAACTGATATTATGTCTCCTGTATCAGTTTCAAAAATTTGTACATTTTGATTTCTAATTGATTTTCTTTTTCTTAGATGTTCTCCAGCTGAAGCAGCAGACAATGCTTTTTTAAAAACTTCTTCTTCCATTTCGTCATCGAATACTTCCTCAACTTCTTTTGCATATATATCTTCTTGAGAAAAAGCTTGTGTTGCAGCATTCTTATATACAGGAATATTTGATTGAGTTTCTACATCTACATACATAGGTTTTGCACGAGTTTGAGTACCTTTTGTTTCTGTAATTTTTCCCTGCTCCCTTTTATTTGTTGGAAGAACTCTATTTTTGTTTCTTACTTTAAATAGATTTTGACGGTATAAATACCATTTTTGTGTATCTGTCAGGTGTTTATTTAACAGAATTTTTTTCATAGCTTTATCCAACTCATTCACTTCTACGTCTGCATTTTGTTTCATTTTCTCATAAACCTCTGGTTTTAGTATAATCATTTTGTTAAATGTTGTATTATTCATTTTATAAAATTTCCTATTATTCCTGAAAGTAGTGCACCAAGAAGTGTAGGTAAAAATCCACCTCGTTGAATAATGATTTTTCTTTTGCTATTTATAGATTTTTTACGGCATATGAGTGATCTCAATTCCTTTTTATACTTTCGTAATTGAGTTGTTGCTTTTCTACTCAGATTACAATTACCTTTTAAAATATTTAAAGCAATTTCACTAAAAGTTTTTATTACTTCGGCGTCACAATGCTTTATTATTACTTTTTGAAATTTTGGTTTAGAACTTTTTAATAGATGCAATATGTGTCGATTGGTTTTCAAACGTTTCATATTCTCCCCCAAATTTTTCTAATTGATCTCTTGTACAAAAGCAGAAATTTTTTCCAAATATATCACTTCTTATTCGAAATATATCATTAATGTCTTGAGTAAGATCTATTAATATATAGCCGTATGGGTCTGGCGTCACTTCATTATATACTTTTTCAAATGCTTTGATTTGATTTGGATAAATCTGACGAGCTAAAGGTAATATCTGTGATTTATCTCTTGGATTTTTAAAAAGTACCAGATATTTACAGTTAAGTGAAATATCTCTTGAAAATTTACCTTGATGAAATATATTTTGAGTTACAAATATTACAGACAAATTCCTATGATGTGAACCTCTAATAAATAAATCACACACATACTTATCATGAGAATTTAACATCATATCATCGATTACAATCAACAAGGGTTCTTGATTATCATTAAAATCTGGTATAGTTTTACTATATTCAACATCTTTCATGTATTGTGGAACAGCATTTTTGTCTGGATTACACCAAACAATTCTATTAATTTCTGGTTGTATATTTTCTTTTTTATATTTAATTAAATTATGAATAAAAGTGGTTTTACCACAGCAGGATGGTCCTGCCACCATCATAGTAAATGGGTGAAACAACATAGTTGTATTAGCGGAAACTAATATTACTAACCTATATTTATATAAAAACTATTTTTAAAAATTAATATAAACCGAAATTCGAATAATGAAAAGGTTATTCCACCGATAACATTCAAGATGGTTAAACAAATTTTAGTAGTCGATCTTCAATTTTTATTAGGAAATGATAAACAAAATTTCATAAAAGAACTAGCCATACTTGAAAAAGGAAGTTTAATTCCGACTGTGTATCATTTTAAACCACCATACCCTGCAGAAGAACTTAGTCGAGAAGTCAGATATACCAATCAGTATTGCGAAAATAAAATAAATGGACTTAAATGCGGTAGCGGTTTAGTTGAATATTTGGATGTAAAATGTATATTAAAACACTATTTAGAACCAGCTGAAAAAATCTATGTCAAAGGAGAGCAAAAGAAACTTTTCCTTCAAAAGTACATTGACAGTGCCAAAATAGAAGATTTAAGCAGAGTTTTGCCGCCATTAGAAAAGATTGATAACTTTAAAACATCATGTCCTATACATTTATCAAACCACAATTTCAAATGTGCAGTTAAAAATTGCTTTAATGTATATATGTATCTCTTAAAAGAAAAAATTCTAAATTAAGACCTTCATACATATACAATATGAATTTAAATAATAAAACTACAAAAGTTCACTTCAGCACAGATATCGAAATTCAAGTCATGTATGTATGGGACTATGCTTACAGAGCTGCTCGTAAAGGTCATTGGCATCAATACACATGTGATAGAAGTAGATTTCAAAGACGCATTGAAAATGTTGGTATCACTATTTCTAGAATTTTAACATCTGATCATCGTAAAATTGTTAAAGCTTTTTCAGTTAAATAAAAATTATTTAAACACAGTAACTTCTTTGTTTTATTTTTATTTGTATGTTGATTATGAATAGGTACCAAAAGCAATTAACTATAGTTTTGATTTTTTTTTTATTTTTTCATTCCTTACAGAAAACGATGACTTTTTTCTTCTACTTATTACATACATATAATATATATACATGCTGGGCAGAAAACATGTTTTACATTATAATGAACTTGCTATTTGTGACTTTAAATTTTTTCTTCTACTTATTACATACATATAATATATATACATGTTGGGCAGAAAACATGTTTTACATTTTAATGAACTTGCTATTTGTGATTGTGACTTAAAATTTTTTTTCTTTTCTTTTGACTTTATATTCTCTTTGCATGCTAATTTGCATACGCACATTGTATTGAAATATTTTTACTTACTACTTTTACATGATTCCCTATTACAATATAAACAACAAGAGTTGTTTAACTTACTTCTAAACCTGTCTGACCTAATTACCGGCACCGCCGACGTCAAGATCACCTACTTTATAACTTGACCTACTTCCGGGGTAATTAATCAAAATGTAGGTCAATATGCCAAACTATTGCTATCTCTTTCTGGCTCAGAATTCCCATGACAGAGTGCCAGGTTAACTACTTATGTATTCTATTTTATAAATTAAAAACAAAATATATTTTGAATAAACGACGAAATTTTTTTTGTTTTTAATTTAATTATATCATATCTATATTTTATTGAATTATTAATTACCATAGGTAATATATAGTTAAGAAATTGTGTTCGAAACTTAAGTTGTAAAAATTATTTTTATATTTACATTAATTATATGAAAAGTTCTAAATTTGTTATTGTATTTTAGAAATACATTTATTGCATATTTTGCTTATTAAATCTTGTGATAAAAAGCATAAAAAGCATCATATTATTAATGAGTAGTGTTAATGAAAAGATTATCTGCATCATCAGCGAAGTTAACCACCACTTTATCATATTCATTTGAAAATGAAAGATCTTACCACTTGTCATTACTATTTGTTGTAAATCATTACTAAAGAACTGTCTAATCGACCGAAGTCAATTTCGTCTTAGAAGTTAGTAGGTAATAATAAGTTATTAGAGTCATCGACAATAAATGAAAGTGAAGGTCGATTAAAATCTCCGAAAATAAAAATCGAGTCATCCTCAAGCATATCCGAAATAATATTGTGATAGACTTTGCAAAACTTAGAATATGAGGAACTGTCTGAGCACGAAGGAAAATAAACAATACCTAAGTATAAATTATTCGTACCTAGGTTTAATTTAATAATGATATATACCATTAATTATTGGTACACTAGATATGTTATTATTTACAGGAGTATAGCACCCCCTCGCGAACAATTTACAGAATGATAATAACGATCCTTTCTGTATATGGACCAATTACCATCAACACTTTCTTCGTTCTTAAACGAATCATTGAGCCGTGTTTCTGTTATAGCTAATATGTTGAAATTACATGACTTAGCATCAACATAAAACTTTTTTATCTTGCCTCTCATACCACTAAAATGATAAAATATTGATAATATATACTGATTTATTGATATTGTCAGTAGATTGTGAGATTTTTCTAGATCTCGTTACATTAGATAATGAAATGAGATTAGAATTCGATACGTGAGTAGGATAATTATTACGTGTTTGGACGAAAAAACTTGTTATAGTTCTCGCGAGATCGGTACAAGTGATTGTAATAATTACTATCACAATGACTACGAAAAGCTTTAAGGTCCTCATCA